>OX375870.1:88781979-88909309 GCA_947359475.1 Heligmosomoides polygyrus bakeri
TGTCGAGTGCTCATAAGTGTGAACACTTACGCTCCTTTCGGACGACTTGAGCATAATATATGGCGCAAAGCGCATGAAGTTAATGACACCATGGACCTAAGAAAAATAAAAAGTTATAAACAACAGTTACTCGTAAAAAGCTATAAAAATTATTTTAAAAGATTGATTGTTGTATTTATTTTAAAAATTGTTTTCTTCATGCGACTTCTTCATGCTGATGTAAAAACCATAGGTCCTAGTCTCTGTCGACATTTAGGAGTCGTTTGGCCACCCGGTAAGTCTCAAGTGGATTTGTTACATACTTTTTAGTTATGGGCCCTCCCCCTCCCTCCCCCTCCCCCCTCCCCCCCCCCCCCCCCCCCGACTAGGATAGATCTGATTAATATCCACTTCTACTTGGGCCCATGCCGGACCTTAGAGCTTTGATACCGCTCGGTCGGGCATCGCGGGCAAGCCATGGTGTGTTTTTGGTATGTTTTTAAGTTTTAAACCTTGAAATAAGCACAAGTCAATTGAAACGACCACTCTGTGAGGAAATTATAACATGTATTCAAGAGAAGCACAATCAATCGAGTGAGAAATGTAAATTTTCAGACGAGTGCATGGCGCATTCCATACGGCTCACATTTTAATCATTTTAGTACCTTTACTGTGAGCAAAGTTTTTACCCTTCAAACAGTCTATACATTTTTAAAGACACCCTGTATTGTATTGCACACCGGTCTACGGTTGAGATCGTTTCTTGTAACGAGGCCATCTTTTATCTCGGGTATCTTGTGTAAGCCTATAGTATATAGGGCTAGATTGAACTCCTGTAAGCGTATCCTCAAAAACATGTTTATGCCGAATAATTTGCACTACTATGGGCGCGTGTAGCGCAGTAGTAGGAGGCGCCGAGTGTCGCCTGCACCCGATACCAGGGTCCTGGTTCGGATTTCCCGCCCAGGCCCACCAAGCCTTCCCTCCCCCCGAAGTCGGTGAATTGGTACCAGACTTGTTTGGGATGAATAAAGCACTGAATTGTTCATCGGTTGGCCACCGCAAGTCATTGTATGGCCAAATACGCATTCATATCGCCTCCACGACATCCCGTAAAAGTAGAATGCGCTGACGCATCCCAAAAGGGATTGAGTAACGCCGTCCTTTATCCTTTATCCTTTAATTTGCACTAGGGCTTTTAGGGCTTTAGCCATAAAGGAACTGTACGACGTACCTAGTGTCCCTTGAGCTCGGAGGATCCATCGAAGCACCCCTGATACGCGACAGGGACTAATGGAGACGCTGTTGGCTCCCGCTCGAGCAACTCGATGATCAACTGGACGACAACGGGATGATACAGGTGAATTTACTTGCAATAAGCAAGAATTATTCCTTCCAGTTGTTCTTTCTTATGCGGGTAGGAGTTCAGTCAAAGGAGGCGCCGCTTGTCGCGTGTAGGGGGGCAGACATAACTCCAATGCCGCGCGAACCCCCTGGCGTCGCGCACGGTGCGCGACGAAATTGGACGAGTTGTCGCGGTCCGACTGCTTCCGACAGGGACGCCTATTGACTAGCGATAGAGTGCGAAAGTGTGCAGGCGACGTCGACCGCGCGGAAGAAGGAAAGAGACATAAGATGAGGATGAGACAAGTCTGATGTCTCCTGTTAGGGAAGTGGGAGTGGTTGTTAACAAAATACGGGCGGAATGAGACTCAATCTATTTCAAATGAGTGATGGAAAACGGTCAAGGATCTCGTGGGAGAAAGTCGAAACAAAACCTGGGAGGGAATACTGACTAGAAGTTTAGGAAGCGAGTGCTTGTAGTTTACTATTGGGGGGGGGGGGGGTATGAGCGCACTATTCGGTAGCTTTCCTCTTAATTCTAACTTTGCGCTACACTTGACCGTCACCTACTCATTTGTCATAGTTCACATGTAATACCATTGGCAAGCAACGCTTTGGCAAACAGTAAGGATCTCGGTATTTTCCCAATCTACAAGCAGAAGTAGAGGCATTTTATTGCTTCCTTTTTCTTGCAGGCGCCTTCACCGAGAGAGTTCCTCTTTCATTTCATTTGGGTCCCCCTGGTGCGGTACTAGTAGGGGTTGAACATGATAAAGTAACTAAGGTGTTTGATGGAGCAATAAATGTCACAAAACTAGTGGAGGCGCTTAAACACTGGCAAGATTTCATGCTCCGCGGCTAACCATGCGTCATCAAGCGCACGTCCGCGTTTTAGTGCCGCGACATCGCATGCGGCTAGCGCTCGACGTCGCGTTGGAGTTACGTCCTGGAGCCGTCGCGTGTGCCCGATTTCGGTTCGGATTCCCGCCTATGCCAAACATATCTTCCATCTCTCCGGGTTTGTAAGTTGCTACCAGACTGGTACAGGATAGAACACTGAATTATTTATCGGCTGGCCACCGCATGTTATTGTATAGGCGAAATATACATGAAAGTCACCTCTACGTCATTCCGTAGAAGTGGAATGCGTGGCGCATCCCAAAAAGGAATTCATTAACGCCTTGCTAATCCTTTATAAATCCTTTATTTTTCCTTCATCACACCAATAGCAGCCCACATAAGAGTCATATGAATACCATCTGTTCGATGCCCGATCAACATTGTTGTTTTATCTTAACCTTATTTACCATTTTCTTTTTTTCTGTGTTTGCTAGTAGTTGTTCTTCTCTTTTGTGTTTTTACGCATTTATGCGCAAATTCTTCTTGTTGGTATTCCACTTAGTGTGTTTTTTAAACATTATTCTTCATTCCGTCCCAGCGAATTTTTTCCTCACGTAATAAAAAAATGACACCGCATTCCAGCTACGTCCATTCCATCAATTTTCTCGATCAATTAACCTGAGACGTTTCCACTTTTGAACTGCACTCTCTCGACTGTCTTTTATATTTATTTAAAATCCTTGGCAAAATCATAAAAGCTAGATATGGAATTTTCACACTTTCTAGACGTGGGGAGTCCATGCACGGCAAGCTGCTGCTGGGCTTCGTCGTTGAAAGTGGTCCCAAGTGTATCCCAGGCGGTCTTCTGATCAGCGGTCAGCGCGCTTCCCTTGCTCTCCAGGAACTTCTCCCAGATTCCCCAGAAGGCCTGAATTTCAGGGATAATGAGCGATCGTAAGAAACAAAACAAACGGAGCACAGACCTTCCAGAGAGAAGGCTCGAGTCCACGTGTGACATGTCTGTCGATGGTGTCACGGACGTAGGCGCGGAAGACGTCCTCCTTTAATTGGATCCCTTCAGATGCTTACCTATAGATGTGAAAACCCAAAGGACCCACGTTGTCGTAGGTGCTGGCGAGAACGTTCACGGCGAGGAGCAGGCTGTTGCCTTGCTTTTCGAATCTAGAACAGGACAGTACATAGCTTTCCGGGCTATGTAGTGGCGTCAACCCCACCTCTCACTCTTAGCGACGTCGTCAGCGCTGAAGCTCTCGGCACCCTTGAAGTACTTGCGGAGTTCGGGATGATGGGAGAAGAAGCTAGAAAAGAAGATCAAGACCTGGGCTACATAGGATAGGAGAGTATAAGCGAAGCTCCACTCACTATTCGTAGAATTTCCTTCCGTTATGGATCTTATCCTCGGTTTTTCCAACTGGGACCACGTGCAGCGACTCCATCGTGTGCTTCCTCACGTCGGCCGGGGACATGGCACTGTATAGTGTACTTTTGGTTGCATGTAGTATAAAAAAGTCGGATCCATCCTAGTGGGAGGGGGTGCTCCACTCTGACTCTTGACAACGGCGTCAAAACTGAGAGCAAGCTAATCTAGAAGGAAGACGCCATGGACTGGCGTACAAGAGGACATTTCTTTGCAATTTCCTAGCTGATACAGCACATCGTGTTTATACGTGTTTTGCCTTTCTAGCGATAGGCCCTCTGATTAGAGTTGATCTGAAAAATCTTTTTTTTTAATAAACTTTACTCCTGGATGAAAGCGATGGGGGTTTCGAGGCGGAAAAGCTTAGGACAACTCGTCCCTTCTCTCGATCCCGATTCATTGTTCAGGTTTCTTTATTTTACTTGTACCTTATAAGTACGTGAGAATTGAAAAGGAAAAATAACAACCAATCAGATCATCGACCGAGCACATCCCCTCTGGATAGCAGCCCGTTAGGAGCGCTGTGATTGGTTCCCATGTAGGTCACACCAACGACTAAGCAGTGGCGATGTGGCCGATATTTTGAAGCCGAATTTTAATTTTTTGCTGCTTTTCGCTCAAGAAAAATGGATTTTAGTGCAACTAACAATTTTTTTTAAAGAGAAAGGGTTTCGATGCTAGTCATCCCCTTTAAAACTGTATAGCATCGTTCACCAAGACTTCTGAAGATTCTGCGGGAACAGTTCAGCATTTGAATCACCAGGACCTAAGCGCTGTTGCATGAAGGCATTATTTTCCTTGTGAAGTAGTTTAGCTTAGGTGCTTTCGTAGATATTCTGGAAAGGCAAAAAGCCACTAAAATTCAAATTCAAATCCCCTGTCGATACGGACAACCCTTAGAGGGCAGGAATGAAACTGCCGGAAATGAAACGTGAGGAGTGGTACATTGCCCAAATTAATCTTCTCGAGGAAGGTGTAGACGCCGAAAAGGGTTTTTCGAAAGGATTTTTACAATAATTTTAAGTAAAGTTACCTTACTCCTGCCGCGACGAGGCACAGCCCAATCAGCAACGCCTGATTCATTCCTAAACGTGAAGACCTAACTTTTAAGGTTCTCGTGCAGAATTCTGACCCTAAGAGTAGGACGCTAGAGCTGGTGATTTTAGGATGTAGAGGACTCAGGATTCAAGCAAGAGCTGAGCTGGAGAGGAAAGTACTGCCGGCTGAAGACCGCTGAAGTGCTGAGGACAGCTCTGATCTCGCTGTGCTTCGGCACCCCTTTATACCCAGTTTCGCTACGATGTTTCTTCGTACTATAACGGTGTAAAGTACAGTGTACATCGACAGTTGCCGTGGAAAAACACGCTGCAATCGCTGATCGCATGCACTTTGCTGCAGATATCTGCCCGGCTGTCTATAAACATTCTGCTCGCACGGATCTAAACATAGGTTCCGTTATAGTTCTGTGAAGCCTTCGCAGCGGAGTTTAACAGAGCCCAAGTGCATTTGATCAGCAAAGTATTAGCTTTCGGACATGACCGTCGCACCGTAGACGATCACCACGAATGGCTGTCAGCACTACGAAACATCTCTTGAAGCGTTTACTACATGAAGGGACGAAACCTATTCGACCAGTCTTTTATGTCCAGAGCCAGGTTCATATGATCTCATTTATAAGAGTAGAGAAAAGGATTCTGGCAGACAGACAAGGCCTACAGAATAAAGTTATGTTTTATCTGCTAAAGCCAGTTGCGATAAGGATAAAAAGGGTAACTGACGGCGGTAATCAATCCCTTTACGGGATGCGCCACACATTTTACTTCCACCGAACATCGTGGCTTGATATGGGCGTGTGTAGCGCAGTCAGAGGAGGTGCCGGGTGTCGTGTGCACCCGATACCATGTTCTTGGCTCGGATTTACCGCCCAGGCCAACCAAGCCTTTCATCTTTTCGAGGTCGGTGACTTATACTGGGCTTGTCTGGGAAGGAGAATTCACTGACTTCTTCTGGCCAACGCAAGTCATTGTATGACCAAATACGCACTCAAACCGCCTCCGCGACATCCCGTAGAAGCAGAGTGCGTGGCGCATCTCAAAAAAGATGAAGTAATGCCGCCCTTTATCCTTTTATCCTTTCTTTGCTTTATACAATGAGTTGCGGCTTCCAGCCGATGGAAAATTCCTCATTTCATAAAGTGCATCTGCAGTCATTCATGGTTGACCTGTGTGGGCCTCGAGCCTAGAAGTAGTGGCGCAGTCGGAGGAGATGCAGCTGTCCCATATATTCGAGAAATGTGGGCTTGGGCCCTGTCAAGGCCAATTAAGCCTTCTATCCCTCCGGTGTTGGTGAATTGGCGTCGGAAGCTTCCGAGAAGAATAAAGTACTGATTTGCTCATCAGCTGCCCACTTTAAGAGCAAGTTTCGTCCTATTCGAGAAATGTATATGCCAAATACGTATGCACTCAAATTGCCTCAACGATAGCTCGTAGAAGTAGAATGTGTGGCGCATTCTGATTGATGATTGATCAACGCCGTCCTTCATTTTTTGATCCTTTATCTGTTCGATAAATTGGCCAGAAGCACTCATAGCCTTCTATACGTGTTAGTATTAACATATGTAGGAGGCGACAAGAGTTTTTGGCATGATATAAACATGGAGAACGCGTAACATGGGTTGCGCAACAGCATAGTCGGGGGAGGCGCCGATTTTCGAGTGCAGCCCTTTCGTAGTTCTTGTTTCGGGTTCCGCCCGAGCGAAGCGAAACTTCCACCTGTTCGGAGTTGATGAATTGCTTCTGGACTTGTTCAGTAAGGCTAGACCACTGAAGTATTCATCGGCTTCCTCCCTCAGCTGGCCGGATACGCTGTCAAACGGCTTAATATCCATTACAAATAGAGTGCATGGCGCATCCCAATAGGGACTAACTAACGGCTAATTTTATCCTTTTACACACATTATGGGTGAGTGCTACTGTATATTAAGCGGCTATGTCGTCTGGCGAAGCCGGGCGTCTGTCTGTCAGGAGCGGAGCGATTATTGGTCTGTCCGAGCGGAAATACGAACCAAGAATTCGTGTGTACGCCACAGTCGGCACCGCCTCCGACTGCGCTAAAGAGTCTATCTATAGGAGAATGACATGCGATGAATAACTGTCCGTCCACCTCACCGAAGATTCACCCGCTCCTCAATGGGTTTCAGAATTATCCTTGCCACGGTCGTATCGACTCGTCGTCACCTCAACTGATGTGCGGGTTGAAAATCTCGACAGCGGATGACTTGAACAGTCAAATCCCTCGCGCTCCTTTGTTTGGACGCTAAGTGACCCAGGCATGGGCGATCAAATAAGACAGCCGCGCGGCGGCCGTGTGTGTTTACTGTGCCACCCAGGTCCGTTCCGTACGAGCTCAGTCTCCTGGCACTTCCTGCAACGCCGCCAAGACCACGTCGTTTCCACACTGCCACCGGCTTCTCCTTTCATATTTCTGATGTCGAATAAATAAATACTGACAGCAATAGCCTCTCTGGAGTCTGCCATGTCTTCTATTTTTGCCGATTTTTGGCTAGTATGATACATTGGAACGTGGGCGCGTGTAGCGCAATCAGAGAAGATGCCGACTGTCGCATGCAATCGATACCAGGTTCCTGGTTCGGATCTCCCGCCCAGGCCGGTCATGCCCTTCATCCCTCCGGGGTCGGTGAATTGGTACCAGACTTGTCTGTGAATGATAATGCACTGACTTGCTTATCGGATGGCCACCGCAAGTCATTGTATAGCAAAATACGCACTCAAATCACCTCCACGACATCCTACAGAAGTAGAATGCATGGCGCAACTCAAAAGGGATTGATAAACGCCGTTTCTTATCCTTTATCTTTTATATTGGAACGTAAAAATTTCAAAGATAATTGCCTTTTGGGACTCGATAAAATCTTCAGCTCGGTTGCTCACTAAAACCCTGGTCTTCATATGCGCTCAATTTTTCTTGTTAATCTTCTTATTCGCTCTTCCATTCCTTAGGCATATGTTATACTTCGGCGACATCTCCTGCGACGCGATAGGCGACAGTGTTGCTACACATTGCGTAACACCGGCCTAGCACTGTCGCCGACAGCGTCGGCGACGTGTCGCGCCGCAGTGTAACATATACCTTATCCGATATTGGTTTGAAACATCGTTTCAGATGATCGGCACAGAAGATATGCACCAATCAAATATGCATCCAAACAATTTTGGTATTCACCTTGCGTCAACTATTTTACCTCTCTCCGTTTTAATTTCTTCTCTTATAACATGCCTCCGTTGCTTGTTACGTAGCCAAGTGTAGAATTTTTTTATTTTTACCTTCTTGGCTTTTTATTATTGGCAGAAGTAATCATTAACAAATCATTTATGCTGCGATATTTCATTTATTCTGCAATTTTGAACCAATTTTTCGGTCAGTACATACATTTAATTGCAGTGCTGAGGAATGCGTCTGCTGGCCGCTCTGCTGCTTCTACCACAATGTCTCTCACTGAACATTTTGTTCTTTCTGCTGGGCACAAATCAGTTCGAGAGAAACACGTTCGAGTTTCTCGCACAGCAGCTGGCACTTCGACATCACAATGTGATCACCGTGAAGCCCGTCTTGATTCCTGAAGAACCTCGTCTCGTCAAGCCAAAACTCCATTTGGTCCACGAGAAAACTCTAAAGAACTTGCTTTCCAGGTGAGGTGTCTGGACTTAATACCAATGTTCAACTACCTAGATGAGCTGGATTTTTAAAGGGAGTTATCTGATGAGTTGCAACGTGCAGGAGATGTTATACCGTGGAAGGAAGGCTATGAGGAAGAAGCGTATGACGAAGTCTATTGGAAAGCACACAATCTAAGTTGCTACAAGGTAAGACCTACACCAGGGGCGGGTTTTGTCAACAATTAAATCCATGGGTATGCGGGGTATAGGGGTAGATATAAGATAAGAGTCAGGTAGAGATAAGGCAAGATTCAGAGGCGCAGGCTTCACCGAGGGTATCTCTTCCCCTCATACTCGCGGGTAAGCCGCCGATGAATCTGGTCCTAGATCTTTCCGCGAACTCTATCAGTTTCAATTTGGTGGGGGGGGGGAGCAAGGTGTCGGCGACACATCGGTTCGTGGCGCGACGTCGACGACAGGCCTTCCGAATATGGGCGCTTGTGACAAGAAGTCTGCGACGCGTCTTCTAAATCCTGTCTGGAGGCCTGTTTCCTCCTTACTACACCTCCGTATTGCTTTTCCTTGCCGGAACCCTCCCCCCCCCCCCTTGCTGATCTCCTTCTCCTGGTCCCACATCCTGGTTTCTTTCCTTGTTTCCCTTATTGACCCTAACTTGCTGGTCCTTTTCCACTGGTCCAACGTCGAGGTCTTCGTTGCCGTTCACTCTTCCTCCTACTGGTTGTCCTATAACACGACATCAGTCATACTTCTTCTGAACTCGAACGCCTGTTGCACGACGACGTCTTTTAAAGACCTCCGACAGATGGACAGACTCACAGCCACTAAAGTCTCCTTCCATAGTAGAATAATGATCCTTATTTGGGCCTATTTGAACAGAATTTTCTTGGACAGAATTTTTTTTGAAAAGTTGATTTTTTAGAAAAATCGGGATCCTTCTATATCACAGCATTTTCTGAATGAATCTGAAAATTAAGGACCAGGCGAAAATGATAATGAAAGAGGTAAATGAATACGCATCTGATCTACAAAGTGATCTGAGGTGGCCAATCAATGAATAAGTCAATATTTTCCCCTTTCCATTCGACTAGGTCACATTTTCCCCGACTACGAAGGAGTAGAGCATTTGGTTGGCTTAGGCGACTCCTTCGCGCTTCTCAACACACCATTTTTCTATTTTTGCAACAGTTTTTTAGCCAGTGCTCAAGTTTTTTGGAAAAAAGTCGGATAAGCTTTGTTTGCCTTGCTGACATGATTTCCATCCTTGATCCTTGATCTTTCAGATGATAAACTCCAACTTGCTCGATTCGCTGAAAAAAGAAGCTATTGACGTTGTTGTAGTGTATTCCGGAAATCCATGTCAATTATTCCTGGCTCACGTGCTAGCCGTTCCTGTTATCTACTATGACTTAGAAGGTATTTTTATATAAATTATCCATGAACGCGCCCTTTTTCAATAATTCTAATCTCTTCAAGGTCTATCTGACGAGACGCTGGTGTCTTCCAACACTCCTCTTAATCTGAACATTCCGCCTTCTCATTGCTTCTTGCCTGAGGTAAGCAACTGCAACAGAAGATTTATTTACTTATTTATTTATTCAGGCATGGGTTAAAAGATTATATATTATTCGCGTAAGAAAACAAGCAAAAATACCACGAAAAATACGGAGAGTTACCACGATGCACAATCTAAAAGAGTTTTTACGAGTAGGAAGACATCCAGAACGAGATCTAGGCAGGTTAACTAAATTTTCGTCTGCTACGATAAGTATGTTGAGCTTCTTTAGATTTCGTCACGTGAGAAAGTTTTACCTAACTTGAGACCTACGAACTCTAGATAAAACTAGATAAAGCTAGAACACTGTGCTAAAGGTGTTGGAATTCAAAACGAGAACGGTTTTGTAGGGACAAATACTCTCCGAACTACTTCTGTTGACATTCACGTTTAGATCAAACAGCCAATTCTTCAACGTCTTCGCAATGGAATCTGCTACATGAAGGAATATCTGATTCAAAGTGAGGTCCCACTTATTTCGCGGCTGATCTCCAAGAAGTTCCGACAGCTCGATGAGCCGATTGGCACCATGTTTGCGGAGGACTACAATTTCAAGAAAATGTGAGTGCCACGGCGGTCTCATTTTCACCAGCGTTTCTCCAACAAAGCTGGCGTTCCGTTCCAGATTCGAATCGTTTCCGAGCAGTTCAGCATTGATGCGATCCAGCGCGTTTTTCTTCGCAAACACCGATCCTCTGCTGGAATTCCCAAGAGCGTTATCACCAAGAATCGTTCCTGTTGGAGGAGTGCATATTGATGCTCCAAGGCCACTGTTTTCAGTACGTTTCTTTGATTCGTATTTGTAGCTTTAACGGCTCGAAAGAAAACCTTTTGTTAAAGAAAATACTCTGCAAGTAAGGCATTCCTCGTTCATCTGTGAAGGATATGACCATAACAGTGTCTCCTATAGGAGACAGACGTGGTGTCATTGAATTCTGAACAACGAAGACTCATAAATTATGGACGCAAGGGAAAACACCTATTGAGAGTACAGATATGTATGTAAAATGATGGTAAGAAAAAGAAGAAGGAGAAAAGAGAAATAAACTTGAAAAATATGGAAATGGAAGTGGTGGAAAACTTTTTGAACAACCTAACAGTAAATGTTGATAAAACATAAAAAAGGCTAAAGGACAGCGTTATTCAATCCATTTTAGTATGCGCCACGCGTTCTGCTTCTACGGGATGTCATGGAGGCAATTTGAATGCATATCTGACCATACAATGACCTGCGGTGATCAGCCAATAAACACTTCAGCGCTTTATCCTTTCCAGACAAGTCCGGTACCAATTCAGCGACCCCGGAGGGATTTAAGGCTTGGTTGGCCTGGGCGGAAAATCCGAACCAAGGACCTGGTATCGGGTGCACGCGACAGCCGGCATCTCCTTCCACTGCGCCACCCAAGTAGTATACATCTAACAATAATAATAACAAAGAGTTTTAACCAGAAGTAACACCCAATATTTTGCCGAAAATTCCTTTTTAATCAAAAGTGGAGTATGTCGTTGAAGGATGTTTTGTTGCGATCAAAACTCTTGCGGCAGGCGGGACTCGAACCCGCACCTTCTGCTTTCCGGGCAACGATGCTACGCCTTACACAAAAATGAAGTAATTTTGCGGTCGATGAATTTAGCACCTTTTCAAGCACCTGGTGTGTTTATTTAGAAAAGTTTACTCTACCCATCTTAACTAATAACGCTTGTCGAAGACATGAAGAGTAAGATATGCCTTACATATGAAGAATATAGCCCCCTCTTTGTTTTTTCTTTCGGGTACCTTTATTTGGATTCATTAATATTTGAATAATAGCTGAATATTTAGCCGTGGAATACATCCATTGAAGCTGCGAAGGACGGACTGATTGTCGTCAGCCTTGGAACTCAGGCAAACAGTGCAAAAATGACGGAGAAGCAGGTAGAGTTTCGTTGGTTGTACTTGTCATTTATCGAATAATTGGTACTTCTCGGGCTAGTGCCCGGAGAGGGGAGGGTGGAGGGGGGGGGGGGGGTCACACCAGCCAACCGCAGGTGGCTGATTCAGGGATTGGATCTTTTCAAGAAGTCTTTGATAAGGACTCTGTACCCACAGCGCATTGATCAATAGTCCCCGGATGTACCAGATATTTCTCAAGAAACTGACTGGTTTTTGAATGTTTTTTTTTGCTGAATTTATCAAGCAGCTGCTGGCATACATACTTTAAGCCATGAAATGAAAATTTACACTGAAATTATTGCAGTGGAGGGAATAATGATTCCTTGTTGTTCCCTACTAAAACCGGTTAAAGTTTCTAAGATTTTTCTCTTTTTAATTTATCCATTTCTTTATTGATTTATTGATTGATTTGTTTATTTAAAATGCACCAATAATGCTCTAGTAATGACGAAGTTATTGTCTCCCTGGTTCTCTGGTAAATATTGCCTCGTAAATAAACACATATTCAAAATGAAGGACCAAAAAGCATGCCAAAGACCTATTAATAAAAGCAATCAGCTTAAAATGTAATTTTTAAAACCTAATTAATTAAAAAATAAAAAATCGAATTAAAATAATTTAAAACTTAATTGTAAATGCATAATCTTTAGAGAGTCGTTCTAATCTTTGTAGATTTTTTCTCTTTATCCTAATGGAGCTTGTGAAGCTGTCAAATAAATTTTATAGAAATTTCCCTCATGTTTCCCTTTGCCTAATTGTATTTGGTCGTATTTTGATTCGATTATTTTTGTAGCCTTGTAAAAACTTGTAGCCAAAATTATTTAAGTTGTGCGAAAATAACTACAGAATCATGTTCCCGGTGAAGAAACGCAATTAGAAGCTCATCTTAGTTCAAAGAATTCTCGCCTTTTTCAAATATTTTAGGCGAGATGAATTGCATAATTGTGTATCTTACAGGTGAAAGCAATCCTAGGGGCGTTGTCGAAACTGACCAACTATCGCATATACTGGCGTATTGGACACCAAGTTCAGCTAGTTGGTGTGAATGAAGCAGACGTACCGTCACACATAAATCTGACGGCGTTCTTCCCTCAAAACGACTTGCTTGGTCAGTTCAGTTGAATAATTCGGCTCTAGTCGCGAATATGAGCAGCGTTGGGAGTTTGGAATGCGCCAAAAGCCATATGGAATGGACGTGGCAGCCAAAGACGGCATGTACAATCGGTATCCTGATTGGCTGGAGCGCGTTCGGTCAGGACGTGATAGGTTATGGTTGTCCAGTGCACTCCCACCTCCCAAAGCTGGCCAAATTCGCGACATGGACTAGTAATTCTGCCATGACAGTTCATGTTCTACGAGACTCCTTCAGCCCACAAATCTTGCAAATTACTGGTCACGAACGGCGGAATGTCGTCGTTGATGGAGGCGGTAGCACATGGAGTTCCTGTTGTTGGCATACCGCTCTACGGAAGCAACAGGCATAATCTGAGAAAAGTTGTAGCAAAGGTAGGTTGAGAGATGTTTTCCAGCGATTTCAAGGACCAGCTGACCAGCTCATATCATTTACACATCAGCGCAAGCCGTACTGCTATCGCTTCTAATCTTTAGCCGATCTGGTACAGATTTTACCACATGCAACGTCTTTTGAAAGTGTGCACACTGTTCGATTATTTAAATTCGTTATTCTTTAATTTCAGGGACTTGGAGTGGTTGTGACCAAAGATGAGCTACGAGAAGAAAAGCTGTTAACGGCTATGAAATCGGTCTTGCAGGGATCAAGGTGAGTAACTTATTTTTCTAATGTAGAGTAAGTTTACTAATGAGGATAAATAATAAGGAGGATTTATAAGCAGCTGTCTGACCTGCGCCACACCCTCTACTTTATTAGTGGAGGTGATTGGAATCCGTCTTGGAATCCGTGTTTGGTCATACAATGGCTTGCGGTGGCCAGCTGATGAACAAGTCAGCGGTTTATCCTTCCCGGACAAGTCTGGTACTAATTTACCGAACCCGGGGATAGAAATGCTTGGTTGGTCTGAGCGGAAAATCCGAACCAGGAAGATGGTGTCGGGTGCACGCGAAGCCGGCACCTCCTCCAACTGCGCTACCCGTGCCCAAAAAGAATTATTACACTGCAAATTGGCCCACTTTCTGTAATGTATGCATACTACTTCTTCTGTGAAAGCCATCAGCATTTTCTAGCAGCTAAGAAAACTGAAGAATGTGCCATTCCGATTTCCTCAATATTATTTTGCCAGCAAGCGCAGGTAGCTCAGCGCTTGCTTGCCACTCCAAGATCCAGACGACGTGTCACCGACGTCGTGCAGCAGAGTGGGGGTCCACAAGTGTCACTGTTGTCGGGGAACAAGCTCACGAATTCGGGAGACATGTGTCTTAAGGCATGCAGCTGGGATCCGGATCCAGCAATCATATCGCCGACTGCTCCTTGAACTGATTCATGGTACGGGTCCCATCCAAGTCAACGACCTCTTCTATGTACTCCTTTGGGGTCGACGAAGTGGTAGCAAACCCTAGAAGGATAACACACCGACTTGTCTACCTTTCTGGCCACCGCAAGTCATTGTACACGACGTTCAAGCCGCCTCCACGACATCCTATAGAAGTAGAATGATGAACACATTCCGAGAGAGTTTGACTAATAGCGCTGTTTATTTTTTCCTTCTTCATCCCTTAGTTTTCACCTTTTCTTCAAAACCCATTTTAGGCTCTCGAAATATTTCTCACTGTCTGAAAACCCACAGCCTTATGCATTATTTTTTCTGTATTCGCTTTAATTTTTAATTTTTAGAATTTTTTAATGCACAATTGTTCAGAGCATAAGGAAGAAAAGTGTCTTAAATTAGAACAGAACCGTTTGAAATTTCCAAATTAAAAGCTAAAGAGCTCATAATTTTTATTAGAATAAATAAATGCTAGGTAAGTACTCTTCGGCAAAGCAAATACATGCCCTCCTAATTGAGATTTTTTAGACATCATTTCATGGCTAATCATAGATAGTTTTCTTGTTCATTTTGATGAGTTATTAGTTCTTGGTTATCACAGATATAAACATAAACTTTTCCTTAAAAAAAAACCTTTTTCTGCAAAAAGCGCTTAAAGGACACTTCCTTGCTATTTCTAAAAAAATTAAAAGTACAACCCTTGCATTTTTGTTTGCCTTTTCTTCTTCTTATTTGTGTTTTTTTTTGAGTTATTCTTGAGCGTTTAACTTAGTTAATAATTTGACATTATAATTGTCATGCTTTTCTAATGTTTCTAATACTTGTTTCTGATACTGATTCTTGTTTCTAATGCTTGGTATTGAGGTACACTATCATGCACTTTGAATAAATAAATAAATAAATAATCGCGTTGTCAAATCAATAGCGGTCAAATTCCTTAGATTTTTTAAATTCCGCTCAGGCATCGTGATGCAGAAATGAAAGCGTGGCGTATCCCGACCGGGGGCTCACCAACGTCGAGCCTCGTTCTTCTACTTTGTCTGAATAATGAAACCGTGTTAGTGAGACGATTTACAAGGTCTGCTATTCCAGATATGCCACCGTGGCGAAGGAGATGTCGAAGGAATTCCGACGTCGCTCCACCTCACCGTTCGAAACGGTGCTCCACTACATAGAGCTCGTCGGTCACCATCGTGGCGCGGCATTCTTCGGCGACAAACCACAACACCCATTGTCGACGTTGAATCTCGACTTCTTCGTGATCATGCTGGCCGTTCTGTACCTCATCTTCTCTTGTTTTGCACAGCTTCTACGAGTGTTTTGTTCCCGAAGAGCCGTTGTTTCAGTAGTTACTTCTACAGAAGGAAGAAAAAAGAAAAGCGACTAATTTTCCACGAGTTCGCTGAAGAAATTCTTCGATCTTCGACGTTGTCGTAGTGGTATTATCTCATGTTCTGATGCAGGTCATGCTTATTAAATTATTCATCTTTATTCACATTAAATACAAAATAATATTTGGTATCATAATGGTATGGCTGTCCTGACAGAGAAGTGAATTCAATCCAAGAAGTGAATACACGAGATTACCCACACCTATACCCTTATTATAATAGAACAATATGCAGATCTACAAAGGACTACCCGTATGAATGTCTCACCATATCATCTTTCTAAACGAGAACAGAATAAAAAAAACAACGAAACGAAATTACAACAATGTATATCGGTTCTACAACAGCAGTTCATCACCATGAAGCTGACGAATTACAGAAGAATCGTGGACTAGAAGAAACAGACACGTGTTGACTATGCAGAGAGTGGCCATTAGAAAGCAAGCCAGCATCGTGCCCCTTGAGTAGAAGAGCAGCTCTTGAATGAGCGGTTCATAGCAGCCCTAAACGGCTCATAATTATCAGCTGCTGAAAGACCAAAACAGCAGTCAAACACAGCAGCACTAGAGGGCCTTCCCCTGTACCCGAAAGAGCTCCCATTTCTGCAGTGATGGGAAGGACGAGCACGGAGAGGGTGCTAAGATCTCAGGGCCTAACCAGGCTGCACAAATTGAGAAGGACTAGGATGACGATCTGTACTTAAAACGCCCGCACGCTCGCATCGGAAGCAACCGTCGAGTCGAGGACCTGATGAAGCAAGCCAAGAAGATCAAGTACGACGTCATCGGACTAACCGACACGAGATGACACTACCCCCTCCACGCCGTCTACGACTCCGGAGAAGAACTGCTCCTCGGAACATGCGACAGCAGGGGAGTAGGCGGCGTTGGTGTCCTCGTCAACACGCACTTGGCCATGAACATCGATTCGTACGAGTCTCTGAGAACCCAAATCGGACGTCTGAGACTGAAGCGATGTGGTTCCGTGCCAGCTTTGACTGTGTTCGTCGCGTATGCCCCAACATCCGACTACGACGACGAAGACGTCGAGGCCTTCTACGTGGAGCTGGAGAAGTTCTATAAGGAAGATCACACCTTCTTCAAGGTGATCGTCGGCGACTTTAACGCCAAGATCGGACCGCGAAGGTCGCCGGAAGAACTTCACATCGGAGCCCACGATTTGGAGTGGAACGAGCAAGGTGAAGCAAGGCTGTCTGAGTTTATCATGTCGACCAAGACCATCCATGGAAACTCACAGTTCCAGAAGCCTCCCGCTCGACGATGGACCTGGGAATCCCCCGGTGGCCAGTTCCACAACGAGTTCGACCACATCATCTTCAACCGCAAATGTTGCCTGACCGACGTCTCCGTTGACCGCAAGTTCTACACGGGATCGGACCACCGCCTCCTTCGCGCGAGGTTCCGCTTTTCGCGTCAAGGAGAGAAGGCCGCGAAGTTCAAGAAGAGGAGTCCCAGAGCGACCATCAACTGAGACCTCACCAGCTCTCTTGCCGGCCTTTGGGAAGGTACCGTAAGGACAACATTGACGAAGAATACGACCGCCACCTCCGCGATAGTGCTAAGGAAGTCGAGAGTTTGAAGGCCACCAAGAGACGTCTGTCTCCGGAAACTCCCGAGCTATTAGCAACAAGCCAGCACAAGCGTCAGGCAACTACCGAACGACCGACGTCCGGGCTAGACATCTCAATATAAGAATACGGTACCTTCGTGTGAATGTAGTATTCTTCTGGTACATCAGATTTGATCCAACCTTGACATGCTCTCTCGTCGACCACTTGTCCCTCTGCTACAGAACATGCGACTGCTGCTTAACAGAAACTGATTTTAAAAAGTTTCAACTGAAAAAGGCACATTGAGTTCAAACTATGCTTCATGAAAAATACAAACTCTTACCACTAAAACTTCACCACGATACCCTGGTAGCAGAAAAAGTGACAAAACACACCTTCTAGGCAAAATTTCTCGTTTTCATGGGATGCGGTATAACCTGTCCGACAGAGCCTGAAACACTCTATCAGTTGTACGTTTTCACAGCAAAATACTCCAAGGGATCAAACTAAAACAGAAGTAGAACGAGGCTCCAGAGACACAATGAATGGTTTTTAGGAATCAGAGGGGAAATCAAGTAAATTCTGTGGAAATTTTTGCAGAAAACTCTTGACTGCGTTAGGGGACAACGATACAACTCCTAACCTGGATTGAGCATCTCCGCATGTAGCGCAGCAGCTTTCCGGAACTCTCGGTCTCGGCCAGCTGAAGTACTGAAGAGATGCGAAAGAATCCGAATCTGGTTCATCCGAGATGACAACTCACTGATTGTAGGTGATGAACCACTGAGATGCTGTCCATGCCACCTTCCCGAAGGATACGCCGCAACAGGAATACTGTAATGAATACCTCACTTAGAGCTGTGGTGCACATTTGACGGTTAACGATTTGAGGAATTTAACGAAAAACGGCATTTTCAGCTGAAAACTGGCTTGACGGCTTAATAGAGTTTTCAGTTGGTTGAAAAGAATTTAATGCCCATCCCTGATTTGAAGGATGCTGTCAAACTGCGGTAAGTAGTCATTCATTCATTTAATGTTCAGTTCGAGTGCTAGATGCAACTTGCCTTTCTCTGCAACTGGTCCCAGGATGAAGTCAACTCTTTGGCTCCGGGATTACCGTACTCAGATGATAGGCTGTAGTTCATCCAATGTAGCACGACTCCTGAGCTGACCTAAAGTTCACCTCAAAACGGCGGCATACGAGTTCTGTCAAGCACCTTACCTCCTTCCGTAGGCAGAAACCAATCCATCCGCCGACTACGCTTAGAAGACAGACAGAGAAGATCATCACCGTGTACTGAAGACTGAAGCAGTTATGAAGACGTATGCACGGTAGTAAACGCAGAAGCGTCTCACGTACAATGAATGCTGTTGTCTGTCGAGACGTTGTTACGGAGAAGATTCCGAGTGGTGTGGTTGCAAGCGCAGCTACACCGACTAACAGCATCACCAGAGCACCGGTGGTTAGTCCTCGGCTTCCGATGACATTCGCCACAAAGCTCACCTCGTTCAGTGTCCGAATCGAAAAGCCAACCAGGCCGATCGAAAATAGCTGAACAGGAATTCGCTTAGTAATCCACAAATAGATTAGATAACACTAATAAAAGTTTTTCGTCAACAAGGAATGTCGTTGGTGAACTTCCACAAGGTAGTGTCTTGTAGTCGATCTTGTTTAATATATTTATTTTTAAATGAAAAAAGCGATGTCAAGTGTAAGATTTATGCAAATGATGAAGTTTAATCCAACCATTGTTATGGAGCTTAACAGCACCGTGGCGCTCCGAAGAATCCTCGCCTCTTCCATGGCACATGCGCGCATCTCCTGAACGTTGTGCATCTGATTAGGAATCTCACGACAGAGGAGAGAATTTGGAATTTAAAGCAGCATCTCTGAGATTGGAAGCTCGACGAACGATGCCAAATGAAGTTGGAGGTCGCTCAGTTTTTCTTCTTCATAATCTCCAGAATAGCGGCGGAGAAAATTTTCTTTCTAGGATAACTGAAGTGCTTTTTAAATATATTAGACTGACTCATAAATTTTACAGCATTTCTGTTTTTTTTCTGGAACTCAAAGTAAACCCGGTAAAGCACTATAAAGATCGGCATTACTCAATCCCATTTATGATGCGCCACGCATTGTACTTCTACGGGATGTCGTGGAGGCGATTTGAATGCGTATTTGGCCATACAATCACTTGCGGTGGCCAGCCGATGAACAAGTCAGCGCTTTATCCTTACCAGACAATTCACCGACCCCGGAGGGATGGAAGGCTTGGTTGGCATGGGCGGGAAATCCGAACCAGGAACCTGGTATCGGATGCAGGCGACAGCCGGTGCCTCCTCCGACTGCACTCCACGCGCCCGCGAATCTACGGGGTGTCGTGGAGGCGAATTAAAATACGCATTCAATTCGCCTCCACGACACCCCGTAGAAGTAGAATGCGTGGCGCATCCCAAAGAGGATTGAATAATGCCCTCCTTTATCCTTTTTACCATATCATAGGGAGAATCAAATTGAGATAATTTTCACCAAATCGAATTTTCGGATAATTTAGACAACTGGTTTTAATCAGAAATCAAACCTCCTATCCATCGCAGATATCCGATATTAGATCCGAAGATAAATCAGTTGTTTGCATCATCCGAATACGTTCTTTTTAAAGCTACACCTATCTGAATTATCCCAAGATTCCGAGTTTTTGAATAATGCTATTATTCGCACAGCAATTTTAGCTGGACTTGAAAAACGATGACGGACTTGAAATATCGAATCCGTCATCGAATCGGCGCCGGATCCAATGTCTATTGTGCACCTGAGATTTTTGAATTTTTGAGAACTGTGGCTCAACTTTGACGGCAACATCAGCACTATGCGAATGGGTCAGCGAAATGCGGCGTTTCTACAAATTTCAAGGTGCAAAAACGAGATATTGGATTAGGAGTGAGGAGCACCACCGGCGGCTGGCAGAGCGAAACTGATCTCGCCGCCCAGTGGGACGTTGAGCATGATTCAGACAGAGCTGACGTGAAGCGAAGAAATTCCTACAACACTACGACGCTGAGGAGGTACGAACGTGACGTGAATCAATATTTTGCTCTCAAGTTTGCCCCGTGAGTGAGCAAATATAGCCGAGTACTGTACAAACACGGACCTTGACCCAACTGGCAGGAAACGCTCGATTTTCAGGAGCGTCAACAGACAAACAGCCGGAAATGACCAACAATAGGCATCATGAAAATATGAATTCGTTGCTAAAAAGTGATTAATAAATAAAACAATAAGGTCAAGCGATAAAGAATGACATTATTCAAACTCTTTTGAAAAGCGCTGTGTATTTATTTATTTATTTGTTTACTACTTTCAGGTGGATAGTAAGTGTGCGCAGTTTGCCAGACTAATTCAATATTATTATTTTCTAAGGATGTTTGCAGTTTGCCCTCCCCCTCCCCAGATGCTCTTTTCTAAACGTTGATAAAAGAGGATAACGGTCGGCGTTAGTCAGTCGTTTTGCGGTAAGCGCCATGTATTCCACTGCCACGGGAATGTAAAGGACAGAGAAAGGCGTTAATCAATCCCTTCGAAGGTGTTTGAGGTTTTTCTTCAAAGTGACTTGCATGGGAAGTGAGCGACACCAGCCTAACCTAGCCACATCAAGCGAACGCCCCCCCCCCCCTCCCTGACGGTGTGTACAGACTCGTTGCACTTTTAGGCGATGATTGCTGATGCAGTTAAGCTTCCCATGTAAGCCGCATTAACGACCAGTACCGTTTCCATTGCTAGAGCACCAGAATTTGCTGTGATCGGTGTGCTGCTTGGCTGATGATTGGCTGGAGTGTTCCTGCCCTTAAATGTGGGCCATATCAACGACTCGAACGCCCTTAAGTCTACAAATTTAACAGGGATGCTATGGAGGCAATTTAAGAGCACATTTGGCTTATATAATGACTATGCTGTGACCAGCTGATGAGCAAGTGAGTGGATTACCCCCACCATACAAATCCGGCACAATCTACCCGAACTCGAAGGATAGAAAGCTTGCATGGCTTGGGACAGAAACCCGAATCAAGAGCCACGATTCGGCCTGCAGACGGCCGCCAGCGCCAGTTCCGACCGCGTTGTAGTGCCTCCATTAATACTTACTTACTTTGATACTTTGATGGTCCTTTTGTCGGCTGGAGGTCTTCTCAGCGGGGACCACAACTCTTCCAGACCGCTCGATCTCTGGCTGTTTGCATCCAGTGAGGAAGACTCCGCTCTCTGAAAGATCTTGAGAATGAGTCTGCCCATCGCGTTGGCGGTCGTCCCAGTGGTCTCTTATGATCTCTCGGGAGCCATCCTGTGACACGGAGACTCCATCTATCGTCCTTTCGTCGAAGCAGGTGTCCGGCCCAGCGATATTTGGACTTCTTCATGTTCTGCAGCGGGTCTGCTAATTGCGACTTCTCCCGTAGCTCCGAGCTTCGTAGGGCTTCTTGCCATTGCTGACGAAGGGTCGTCCTTAGAAGACATCTCTCCAGTGCACGATGCGTAGTTTGCATCGCTCTGGCGATTGTCTTGTTGTCGGGCCAGGTTTCCGTCGCGTAACACATCGCAGGCAGTACAGAGGCGTTGAATATCGAGACCCTGAGGCCGGGATCCTTGACCTGATCGGTGACTTCGCGAATCGAACTGAAGGCTGCCCATGCTGCGCGTCCATTAATAATTAAAAGAAAAATAAGCAAAAAATGTGTAAAGAAATAGATCAACACTTTTGATTTGATGTTGCCTAAAGGAATTCAACCCTGTGTTTAACTGTGTGTTCTTCAAGAAATTTCCGTCTTTCTGAGCATTCCCGTGGTCGCATCTGTTCACAGTAGCGAACGCATTCTATCGCTCTGTGTAATTCCTCCTCTAACCATAAGTGTTTAATGCGAGATAACATTCGCTTTACAAATATTTCATTAAAAATATGAATAAATATATGCGCTTGTTTAAGAATCATATGGTGCGTGAAGCGCAGTCGGGAGAGGTGCCGACCATCGCGTGCACTCGATACCAGGTACTTGGTTCGGATTTCCCGCCCAGGCCAGCCAAGCCTTCCATTCCATGGTGTCAGTGAATTTATACCGGAGAACTCTGGCAAAGGTAATGTGCTGACTTGTTCACCAGCTGGCCACCGCAAGCCATGGTTTACGCAAATACGCATTCAAATCGCCTCCACGACATTTTGCAGAAGGATGCGTTGCGACGAGTGCGCGGCGCATACCAAAGTGGAATGATTAACGCCGTCCTTTATCCTTTTTCGTTCTTTGTTCCTGAACAATCACGAAGAAAGGAACGACTGGAACGACCGACTTTCATAAATATAAAGCTCCATGGAATCCTAGCCATCTTACCAGAAAAAAAAGCGAAGCAATTGAGTTTTTGGTTCGAGTCCCAGAGTTCAGTATAGAAAAACCAAAGCTTTCCATCTCTCTAGGATCTGCGAATTGGTGCCTAAAATGCCCGAAAAGAGTAAATACCACCTCTACCCGCGCACACTATTACGCATTCAAAACGGCGATCTCGATATCCCTGTGTTTGGAATTCAGTGCGAAGTCCGCTGGATAACCTCAACAACTAGCAGCAAAAGTCGATAATCCAATCAATATCGATTAATATAATAATTTATTACCTGAGCTTGGTGTACAAATTGGAATTAGGACAATGGTCACTGGACCACGGGCTTCTCTAGATATAGATTATCACAACATAATCACAATCACCAAACACTAACTGATCGATATCGATCGGTCATTACTGATTTCATATGAGACTCGCTGGCCTCTTCTTTTTTTTACGCAAAGATCGTGTCACTCCCACTTCTGTGTGTCTGTCTGTTGTCATTCCATTGTCAACGATTCGAACAATTTTTCAGCTATGAAATTTAATTCATTTCACGATGCAGTGTTAACCCATAAACAACGATTTCGTAAGAAAACATGACAATTAATACGAATCTAAGGGTTTTAGTACACCAAACACACATAAGAGCAGCGCATTTGGAAGATCGGGTACTGTACGAATCACAATTTGAGAGTACGGGAGTACGTCTGCAACGCTTCAACGTCCGCATCATGAAGAACGTAGGCGATGAACTCCTAGTGCGGACGGATCAGAGAGCGGTGACATCAACATGGTGGCATTCATATTCGAAATCAACAGCAGCACAACTACTCCACCTGAACGCTACACGTGTAGCCTTGAGAATTCAGACGCATACAAAAGTTGAAAGAGTATAGAGAGAAGAGGAGGGAAAACTGAAGGAAAGAGAGAACATTGGATACATGTCTAGCTACTTAACAGAAATTTCGGTGTATGGCCCCTGAAGATCGAATCATGCGAAATAAGCTCCTGTGGTGCCACAACAGAGGCGTTGAATGGATATTGAGATCATCACTTCACCTTGTACGGTAAAAATCATACATTAGACAATATTGAATACAACATATTTACATCAGCAATATGGTCAATAAATACTCTGGAAAGTAATCAAATAATCCTAACTGGTATAGGCCGTTTGTCGTTGTTGAACAGCCTTTTCAGAGCGATTTGATAGTCTCTGTTGAACACCTGCAATAAGTACTGGTGGTTGGTGAAGGTTTTCGAGACGTACAAATCGCCAATGCTGTATGAGGTTGGCCGGAAAATTCTGGTGGTTTTTGTGCAACCGCTTCTCGTCCGTTTATCACTGAATCAATATCCACCTTAATTCGCCTTTTTATACCATAATCAGTCGAAATTCAACGTTTTTCAGATTAAATTCGACGTTGTTATACGGGGAAGGTTCCAAAAGGACGTTGCAATTGATTTGAAAACGTTGAATTTGCTTTGAAGAACGTCAAATTTGTTCTGAAAAACGTTGAATTTGATTTGAAAAATGTTTAATTTCAACTGAAAATGGTATATATATAAAGTCTAATACAGAATTCATGGCTCTTTCTGATGGAATAATTTGTGCAACATCTATGCTTAATAACTCTGTTTTTTCAAAGACTTATTGAAGTATGTCGAAAGAGTAATTCCTAACGATATTCAAATCAGTTTCCTTAAGCCTCAAGTGTCTGGTATCGAGGTTGTGAGCTGTTACAACGATGTTTTGTTGCGATCAAATTTTCTAGCGCCAGGCGGGACTCGAACCCGCACCTCCCTCTGACCGGGCGGGAATGCTCTACGCCTTTACACCACCGGCGCCGTTTGATCGAACGCAACATCCATTACTACCTAACGATATTTTATTTCAGTTTCAAACTGAGCCAATCCGTCGTCGAAATAGCCCGACAAATCAGCCATGGGGGGTCGAATAGTGTTGGAGAAACGACCGTGCAACGGTGGTTCGGGAAATTTCGTTCCATATTGAAGGTACACCTCGAAGTGGCAGACCTACAGCAATCCAACACGACGATTTGAAGGTCTTCTGGAAGCTATGTTATCCCGTCCAAACAGTCATGGAGATTGCGGAAGGTGTAGAAGTCAGAAATGGTTTGAAACGCCTCGGAAAGGTGAAGAAGCTCGAAAAGTGGGTGCCCCGCTATTTGAATGATCACCAGAAATTGTCGCGTTTCCAAATCTGTTCTTCTTTTTTTTTCTCATGAATCAAAACGACTCGTTTTTGGATCGAGTCTCCAGATGTGATGAAAACTGGGTTCTGTATGATAATCGAAGACGATCAGGACAGTAGAATGATGTCGACGACCCCCCAGGCACTTCCCAAAGCCGAATTCCCGCCAGAGAAATACGATGGCAACAGTGTGATGGTCGGCGTGATTCTCTACAACTTCTTCTTCTCTGATTCGTGATTCACTACAACTTTCTAGAACCAGGCCGAACCATCACAGCAGAGTCCTACTGTGACGAAGTCGACTAGATGTACCGAAGTTGACGTGAGCTGCAGCCGGCTGTGGTCAACAGAAGAGGTCCCATTGTTCTGCATGACAACGCCCGCCCACACGTTTCACAAATCACCACGCGAAATTTGAACGAACTTGAAGTTCCGACTCACCCGCCATGCTCACCAAACCTGGCGCCAACCGACTACTACCTCATTAAACACTGTCAGAACCGCCTCGCTGCTAGAACATTCGCAAATCAGGACCACGCAAAAACAGCCCTTCTAGAATTTGTTGCATCTTGGCCACTCAGTTTTTTCGCTGATGGGATTAATCAACTCGAAAGGTGCTTATTTCGACTGGATCCGGTAAGCATGAAGAACGTTACGATCTTTTGAAGTGGGCTAGTCAAAACCGACAAAACTTTCCGTCCAACCTAGTACCTGGAAAATGTCGTGAATGTTAAGCAAAAATGAAAACATTAACATTTAAATTATCGTGTTTTATAATAGCTTGATTTAGGAATAAACGTTTACATTTAAATGTTCAGCGTTCAAAAGGTCCATATAGACCTTACTGGATGGATCTTTCTACCGTAGTGATCTTGCAAGTACAGTAGTCGTTCACAACGAATAACTATTATAGTACTCGTTCCCTTACCCTGTGTTATGTGGATTGTTTTTGTGTTTTTTTTTCACACTTGCTTCAAATTTCTGCTTAGCCTGAGTTAAGCCCATGGATTGTATTTGTTATAAGAACACATATGACTGAATCCAGTTACATCTCTTCTCTCTTGATACGTGAAGTCATCTCCTTTTTTCTCAATAGTATCATGCAATTTACTGTATACTAAATGGTAAGCTGGATAGAAAGAAGACAATATATTGACAAAAACATTCCGAAAACTTTTATCAGTCTATCAATAGTTGCGATTTTTCATGGTCAACCAGTCTGAAGTTATAGAAGCGACAAAGGCTGTCACTGAAAGAAGCTCGGCCTCGCCTAAGTTCGAAAGGCTATATCCTTACGCTTAGGTGTGACTTGCCAAAAATGTTGCTGGAGAGTGGTATGAAATTTACGAATTTCATGCATACCACGCTATAACTTGGCTGGTTTTTGCAAAACCGCTCTTTTTACCCTCCAGTAGTACGTTCGCACACAGTCTAATTGTAGTTAACCTAAGTATGAGGAAGAAAGATAATATATCTTCTTATAATCTTGTATGGAAATGAATTCTACGGAATCAATGACTAAACATTGATGAGGAATGCATTTAAATCTTGGGCTTTCCTCAGCTAACAGATTTGTTTCTGGGATAACATATGCCTTCATATCAGTCCCATCATTTCTTGTTGTATAGCCAACCATTGTTTTGTTACGTATTTAGCTTGTCAACTTTGTTGTTTGTTGTTGGCTTAAATAAACATAAACATAAACATAAACATAAACATTTGTTTTTGTTGTTTTGTTATACTGTTGATAGTGCGCATGTGGCGCAGTCGGAAGAGGTGCCGTCTGTCGAGTGCACACGACACAATGTTTCTGGTTCGGATTTCCCGCCCAGGCCAACCAAGCCTTCCATCGCTCCAGGGTCGGCGAATTGGTGCCAGACTTATTTGAGAAGGATAAAGTGCTGATGCTCGTTTATCGTGGCCACCGCAAGTGATTTTGTGACTAAATACGCATTCAGATCGACTCCACGACATCCCGTAGAAGTAGAATGCGTGGCGCATCCCGAAAGGGATAGAGTAACGCCGTCCTTTATCGTTACGCTTATACTATTGATAGACCATCACAGGTTTGTTGAAATCTTTTGTTTGGAAAATATGGATCAGATGAGATGTGAGGAAGCGAATTCAAAAGCTTTCAGAATAATAGGCATAATAAGTTCAAAGACTTCATATAGTACAACAGATCTGAAACACCAACGTGATAAGTCAGCTTACCGTGTAGATGATCGGGTTCATTGCAGAGTTGCTGTATCCTAACCACGTGATGAACATTTCAATATGAGGATTTGGACTGCATTCTTTACAAAATTGCACCAGTACATACATCCTTAAAAATAGCCGATTTCAGAAAAAAATCAGCAATGCTAAAATAATCGTCTTCGGCTGATAACTCACACAAAAAACGGAGCCCAACAGACAGTGAAGCAACCTAGAATGATGCCCAACACCTTCACTCCGCGACGCTCCTTGGCGGCAGAAATCGCTTTCGGTTTGCGTTGCAGACTTTTCCGACGAACGCGTTCATTCCTGTAATTGATGACGTTTTGCTCGCTAGAAAGCTTGATTCATACTTTTGATATTCCGAGGTAGAAATGACCGCTTTATGGGGTAGGGTAGGTATACCCTAGGGTAGACCTACATACCCATGACACGTATATAGTGAGAGTTCATTTGGCAATAATCATCGCTTTCCCTGGATAGCTATGACTAAAATATGTTGCTGTAATTGCAAGAACACGATTAATCAATAATTGGATCTATCCTAGTTGGGAGGGAGCACTCCACTCTCGCTCTTTGACAACGATGGAAAAACTGAAATCAGACTGTTTACAAAGAGAACACCATGAATTGGCCTAGGCCCCCGGGAAGCTTTTGCTTGCAATTTCCTAGCAATGGGAGCCCACACTGTTTGCATTTGTTTCGCTTTTCTAGCGATGCCCCCCTCCGACTAGGATAGATACCAATAATCTACTGCCATGACGAGTTCTTGCGGTTTCGTTTTCTAGCATTTTTTGATGCAATCGCATCCATTTTTTACTTGATGCAAGTGCAAATCGTGCATCCACCCTACATCCTCTCCAGCTTTATCCTAGCCGCAACAAGCCTAGGTAAACATCTACAGTTATGAAGTTCGTGAAGTATATTGTATTGTCTGTGTCGGCGGATCGTAAATACTATCCACTTATGAAGGAGTATTGTTGGATATACTTCATTGTTCTAGGCTGCAACTGTGTGTTTTATTAGGTTGTCCGGAAAGTTTTTATACTAATGTTGAAAAACATTGTATAGTTAATAACTTTATTAACTATCATTCAGCAAAATATTCACCATTATGATCTAACACATACTGCCATCTTTCAAATGGAGAGCGAATACAAGGACAGAAGAATTCCGGAGACTTGGACAGCAAGAAGTTGTTGGCCCCACTTTTGACTTTGCGATTTGCGAACTTTTTTCCCGCTAAGAAAGACTGCAGCGACCGAAAAACGTGGTAGTCACTGGGTGCAGGAGTACCTGTTGAGTACCGCGGATGGGGTAGCAGTTCAATCTCTAGTTCCTGGAAATCCTTTTGCTTATTCTTTGCTGTGTGCCGTCTGGCGTTATCCATGAGAAGAAGAATTTCTCCTCTTCTGGGATTGCGATCACGTAGTGCTTCGCTCATTCTCTTCAGCTGAGCGCAGAACATGTTTGAGTCTGTAATAGTCGTGATCAAGAGGTATGGCCGTGGATGGGGCAACTCATCGAAGTCCATCCAGTGCTTGCGAGGCACCAAATTGTCGTAGACGCAATACTTTTCATCCGTCGTGACGATCGAGTCAATCCAAGCAAATGTAGGGCGACGGTTGAGGAGAGAGATGCAGATACCAACACGCTTCCGCTTGTCCGGAGGCGTCAGAGCATGTCGTACGATTCGAGGCAACTTCGCGACTTTGCCAGAAGACCGAAGAACATCGTGTACTGTGGACTTAGGAGTATTTGTGAGGTCTGAAAGTTCGCGTACAGAAAGATCAGGTCGAGCACCGCAGGTGGCGAGTACGAGCTGTCTGTTCTCCGTATGTGGTCGACCTGTGCGTCGGGAATACTCGAGCGATTTGTCACCGTTGTCGAACTTGCGGTACCAACTTAAGCACGTCGCCCGAGAGGGGGCTTGCTTCTTCATTGTCTCCTGTAGGAAGCGATGGGCCTCGTTCGCGGGTCGGCCGGAGCGGTGGTGTTGAAGGGGAGCTGGTCGGTAGAGCATCTTCTTGTCGTCCATTGAGAAGCCACCACTGGGAACAGGAGAAGATATGTCGCACATGCTGCTAATAGTTACATATACAGGACATGAGACACAGATCTTCTAAGTTCGGTCCGCTCACAACTTCAGCTCTCAGAAATACGCTGTATTTGAATCTTACCATGCAATTAGTTTAAAAACTTTAGGGCAACCTAATAGAATCGTTGTTCTTTATTTCTGGAATTATTTGGCGTTGCTGTAATGATTCTGTATGTGTCCGTTTGTATAAATAATAAATTTTAACGTTTTTCGGTGCGAATGGAGCGACTAGAGCGAGTATGAACACTTTTCGGCTGCGCGCGCTCGGACTTAATCGATATGCATGTTTTGCACGGGCAACGAGTCGCTCTTGTCGCGAAGTATGAACAGCCCCTTAGACCTATGTCATACCATCGCTCACCCCGAGCGACGCCTAATGATATGCACCCATATCGATTCCATCGCGCCGCACGATCGATATGGGAGCATATCATTAAGCGTCGCTCGGGGTGAGCGATGGTATGACAAAGGCCTTACAGGAGCGCCGCTTTTTGTTCTTGCCTGCATGATTTAAATCTTAGTCTGTTGTTGGAAAAAAACTAATAAAACAAACAACGCAATCTCTTACTGGATTCACTCTGAACGAAAATGTCGTACCTGTTTTTGTGCCGTTGAACCTTCTCGTAGCTAAGGCCTACGAGGCTATGCAACGGCTTCACCTCTTTCTTCTGGTACTTACTAGGCTCAACAGTTGCAGGCACTGATTTGCACGCCTAAAATTACCTAATTTTTAGGGGAACGTGGATTGCCGCAGAGATATCGTCGCCAACCTTGATTTCTCGTCGGATATATGAAGTCTCAAAAGGAGCTTTCGTTGAGTCTGCTATAGAGGTGACAACTGTTCGATTCTGGAAGAAAGATCGATTTCAAAGGAAAATTTGTAGAATTTTTTTTTAGAAATTTTTTGAAAAAAAAAGAAAATTGAATTCTTTGGTTAGGTTTTATTAAAAATTACAGGTGCAACATTCACTCACTACGTTCTCAGTGCCGCCCGTGTCTTCGTCTTCGTCGCTCTCTTCCATTATGACGTCATTTTCCACAGCGATGCCATTTTCTACTCGTTCGAAACTGTCGCCTAAATTCATTTTTCATTTTTTTATTGCACTACAGAAAAAATGCCATAAATAAACTAAACATGACATAATTATAACGCAGAAAGAATCGAAAATGTAGTTAAAAAACAATAAGAATAACAATAAAGTAATAGAATGATAAAGAGTAATAAATAAATTAACTGCGAGTTTTTATCTTGCATACCTTTAGAAAAAAAGATAAGCAGAATAAAACTAAGCAAAAGTGTTGGCATTAAGGTGCGCCACGCACTCTGCTTCTGAGTGATATCGCCAAAACCAACTGAATGCGTATTTGGCCCATACAACGCAGTTGTGCCCACTTGATGGATAGTCAATGCTGTACTCATTACATACAAGTCTGCATCCATTTCCTCAACTACTAAAGGAAGGGAACGTTTGATTCGCATTGGCGAAACACGAACCATGAATCGATTTGGGATCCACGTGAGAGATAGTATCTTCTGCGCCTGCGCTACGACATGACCTTGATAGCACGGATGTTCTTAGGAACTTAGACTCTTTCAGGGTAGTAATTAAAGTATTCGATGTCCAGATATGTGCAGAAGACCACCTCCCTATCCAAGAAGGATGGAAGGTTTGTTAAGCTTGAGCGCGGAACAAACCGACAGTCGATTTCCGATGAAAACTCGGAATTACGCCTCCAGTGAGTTGCGCTATGTGCGAATTTATGACTAATTATGCTCTACAGCAAAAAGTGCTCTATCACTATCGATATTGATAAGCTATTTGGTATTGATTGACTGTTAAGCGTCACATTCGCTTGATCTCTAATTTAAACGACCACTTCGGAATGGAACGCGATAAAATCCTAATTCTATTCAATGGCCATCATATTTACACGACTCCCATTTTCACTGACTGCGCAAGGGTCAGTATTATCGATTATGCTAGTCGAAGATCAGAGACGCTCGTCGAAAATTAGGTGGGCCGGTACGTAGTGCGTTTCGCAGACACCCGCTGGACAACAGTCGTAACCGATTGGATTCCGCGGGATGTCAAGAGATCACAACGCCCACCAACACGTTGGTCGGACTTCTTCGTGAAAGCCTAAGTGACGCTCTTCGTGTCCCTCGAGTGAGAAGGATCCATTGGAACACTCTGGCATGCGACAAGGACAATTGGAGACGCTGCTGGATTCGCTCGAGCAACTCGGCGATCAGTGGGACGACAGGTCATGCAGGTGATGCTAATCAGATTTATGTCACTACGTGCATAAGAAGTATTATCTCGGGAGAAAGGAACTGATGCTAGAGACTGATCAACACCTTCAATGCTCGACTTATCGGATATTGACTAGGCTCAAGAAAAAAAAAACTCAAGAAAAAAAAACTCGAAAAAATCGTTCGAAAAATTTAATGACGTCCAACACCAGCACGTAAATATCTCCTTTTTTGTGGTGAAGTCCGTAAAGCCGCAGCTACATAATTTTGAGTGGACACGCGATTAGACGAAGACAGATGAACTGACTTCTTAGTGTTCCCTACTCATTCGACTACTGGCTAAATTTGTAGCATAATGTGCTCATTCATTGGTAGACGGTTTGCTACCGCTGGTAATCGATTCTAATCGATAGATCGATTACCAGCGGTAGCAGCAGTGTGCACTTCGACACCAACACAAATCGCTAATTTTGGATGAAAACTGTAGCTGAATCTTCAAATTCTTGACGTCGTTTCCCCATCGATTAGGCTTATTCTGTGCTCATTCGCTGCGAAGCATGTCCGGTGTAATTGCGTCACACCCTACTCAAACAATTACCGTGAGCCAAGAATAGAATACTAGGCTAATCGGATTTATATGCGTCACAACGTGCATAGGTAGTATTACACTTGGGAAGGTAGTTCATGCAAAAGGTTAATAGTTGTACATGTGCGAGTATATTCAAAAAATTATTCGAGTAGTACACTATTCCAGCGTGCTTCTCTGAGCTGTTCACCAAGATTGTTAAACAGGCTTTACCTCGGCTGACGTTTCGGCGTCTTCGCCTGCTTCGGAGCCCGGAAAAGTCGAGAATATTAGTGAAACTATTCCCCCAAACGCCATTTCATCCTACAGAATAGTGTTCTCAAGACAGCTAGAGTAAATGACCGATGTACCAGGTACATCGTATCAACTAACCTTCCAGGTGAGTGCCGATGAGCACCACCAGTCACCCGTGGATGGAGATAGACGAAGGTGAGTTTAGCCCCGGATACCACCCGACTTAAATACCCTGCAGGTCATATAAGATTGAGCTCGATAAAGGGTGCCAGTTCCTGGGTTATCGCATGCACTCGTCTTTGCGGTTGACCTGTGGATTTCTGGCCGCTATCCAAAGCGCCTCAAGTGTCCTGCGTGCTGAGATATCGCCTTCTCTCGCTAAGATGGAGACGGACACTTGGAACATGGCGGCATAGTGGCATCGGACCCTGTGCTCTCCCCAAAGAGTTGACACATTGGGTCTGTTTAGCAATCTTGGTGAACAGCTCAGAGAACCCCGCTGGAATAGTATACTCGATATGCCAAGATTTATCGAAAGTCGGACTTGGGCGGTTCTATTCGAGTAGTTTATTCGAATAATTTTTCGAATAGTAGAATATTCGTTCGACGTCGATGGCTTTGAAAAATCAAATTTTCTTTTGAAATCGAACATGGAAAGGGAGCCAAATTCGGATATTATTCGAAAGTCGAACATTTTAACTCTGTTCGAAAATCGAATAATTCAAAATAACAATAAAATATAAAGAAGAATCGAATAACAATTATTTGAATATCGTATAAACTTCACATCTTTAAGCACAGAATCCGATTCGAATCAATTGTTCGACTATTCGAATAGTCGAATAAACGAGAACCAATTATTCGACAATTCTAATATTCGAATAAACGAAAAAATAGGCTTATTCATCATTCGAAAAAATCATTGAGAGAACTTATTCGTTCATTCATTCGTTCGAAAAATTTCGACGTCGAATTTATTCGCTCATTCATACGTTCGATAAAATTTCTCAAAGGCGCAACTACAGTAATCCGCGCTCATTCACACAGATTTTTTTATTATTTACCAAAGTTCAGGGTCCATATCAAATCATTTAAAAATTCCATGACGTCCAACACTATCGTTTTGATTTTTTATGTTTTTAGCTTTTTCAATTCAGCAAAGAGATAGTAATTCCTACAAAATTCCTATAGAAAATATTTCCCGGAAAATAATTCCTATAAAAATAAAATTCCTATAGTAATACCTATAAAAAATAAGACACCATGCATAACTGCTCGTCGACATTCTAATCCTTTATGAAAACCAATTCACTCGCCGATACACTTACAACCGTAAAAAAAGTTGTCCGGTGCGCAACACCCACAGCCGCGCGGTTCAAACTTGGTTTTTATTAGCCATAGAGCGCCCTTACTGCAGGTTCTATACATTGGAGCCAGAGATGAAGGACATTAACGATGCAAATAGGGTCGGTGGGGGGGGGGGGGTCGCTCTATGGGATTTTCTGCCCATCAGAAGCCCCCCTCCCCCGACCCTATTTGCGCCGGACAAGCACGCAAATATCACTAGCTGCAGCGACTGGTTAGCAGAGGGATAAGCAACTGGGTGGTTCCGTAACGATTTCATTGAATTTCCCTCCAAAACTACGGTGGACAACTCAAACGAGTTTTTTTCAGTTGTAAGTTTATCAAATACTAACCTATTCGGTATCTGCCTACAAATAATTTGAGAACCCCACTTTTCTAGAAGAACAAATATTATATACATCAAATGTATCAGATGCTTGCACGTTTATGGTGCCTAGTTGTAGAGAAGGTGATTCCGAAACTTCTAATGGTCGACTGCGGATGAACGTGGATGAGGGTTTAGGATGGCGGCGTAAGGTGACGCGTACTTTGTGTGATTGCGTAGGGCGCGTCACACAGAAAACGCACCGCAGCAGGTTGAGATCGCCTGGTTAAAATCATGTTGAACCAACAAAGAAAAGTTGGTCATCACGTGGTGAAAATCCTGCCACCCATCGGTGAATTTCGTGCGTAGGAGTAGTTGTCCTTCCAATTTACCGAAGGTTCACTCGCAGATTACACTAGTGGTTAAAGAGACACATTTCAAACTGAGCCCTTAACAATCATTGCCAATTCACTAATTCTAGGTGCAGCAAAATCTTTATCCCTTCAAGGGTTTCCGTGGAACTCAACGGCTGGAAAATCCATGAATAGCATGGACTTACGAGTTGTAGAGCCAAGTGAGGAAAGCCCAGCTGCTTTATTTCATCCCATGATTTGAAGAAAGGTCCGTTAGGGTGGCGTCTCCTCAGAAAAACAGTTCTCGATAGCATCGTCCCCAATTCAGCAGCAGAACTAGCCTTCATTCTAGCAAACGTCCCACGACGCACGTTCAATCACCCTATGGTGCTGCCATGCTCATTTCGTTTTTATGCCGAGGACTTTTACGACCTGACCAGATGTGTCCGACGATGGTCACATAATGAATTTGCAATGTTTCAAAGCGTAGCTGCACTCCCGATTGTCACCTGAAAACTATGAGAAAACATGGAAATGTCTGGCTTCCACACAAGGACAACTTCATTTGCCTCCACTATCAAGAATGTGAGCAGCTGTATTTCTTGATTCATGTCGCGATGGTGTGCAGCATTGGGAGGTGGTGGTGCGCCAGCGAATCAGTACCAAGAGAGCACCGGCCAAACACACGCCAGCCAATCAGAATGCTGACCGTACAAGCCCTCTCCGAATGGCACGACAATTTGATGCCATCTGAGTGACTGGCGAGCTCCCACCTACCAATGCTGCCCATCTTCGCGATATATACCGATTTTTTTACGAAGTTAAGGAATGCGGCGAATGTGACGTCACTATGAATGGAGTCACATCCAGATACAAGTAAAAAATGGAGAGGGATTTGGCACCTGCACAGGACTTCACAGCCTAACTTTTTCGGCAATGTTGAAATTTCATGAGAGTTCTTCATCTATACAGTTTGTTAGAGAAGAACAATGAAATGACGAGTAAGAAAACGTTTTGGTTTTTCAACGCATTTTAATAGAGACAAAAATTGAAAATTTAGGCACTAATTTTCAGAAATTTGGCCTATCTAAATAATTTTATTGCTTAAAACCATTAAAAGTTTCTGTTATATAATCATTTTCATGTTTACAATATTCAATTGAAATTCAACGTTTTTAAAATCAAACTCAACGTTTTCCAATTCAAGTCCAACGTTTTTTAAAACAAATTCAACGTTTTCAAATGAAATTCAACGTTTTTCAGAACAATCCAACGTTCTTCTGGAATCTTCTCCCGTATCATATAAACGGACCCCTCCACTCTTTCTTATCATTGGCGATTTACCAAATTTGCAGACAACATGAAAAAAATATCAGTGATGGCACCTGTAACAGTGCCAAATTCTGCAAGTTCAGTGATGAACCTTTGAACCGAGTTCACGACAACGAAGAGATGAATGGCACGTGGCTGGTCATGGTCAACGCCAGGATTCACAAAGCAGACGACCTGCGAACGATTATGAGACAATCCTACACTTCAAAGTTTTTATCGCCATACTCTTACACTATGAATAGAGTCACATCCGGGGCGCGTGTAGCGCAGCCGGAAGAGGCGCCGGCTGTCGCGCGCACCCGATACCAGGTTCCTGGTTCGGATTTCCCGCCCATGCCAACCAAGCCCACCATCCCTCCGGGGTCGGTGAATTGGTACCAGACTTGTCTGGGAAGGATAAAGCGTTGACTTGTTCATCGGCTGGCAACCGGAAGTTATTGTATGGCCAAGTACGCATTCAACTCGCCTCCACGACATCCCGTAGAAGTAGAATGCGTGACGCATCCCAAAAGGGATTGAGTAACGTCGTCCTTTATCCTTTATTTTTATTTTACTGTTTAGTTGTATCGCTTAATTTGCTTATTGTGCACTTCCTTCGCACTACTACTGGAGCACTTGAATTGCTTAACTTGCTAGTTGATTCTGATTTTCGTTAGATAGCCTTTTTTGACATTCTGGATTTTTTTTTTTGAGAAGAAGAAAACATTGAAACGTACAACTTGCAAAGAAGACGTGAAGTTTGACTCGAAAGTCGTTGAATTTGATTTGAAAAACGTTGAATTTCAACAGAAAATGGTATATAATACCTGAGCTCTTTTATTTGTGTAAAAATACAAATTCTTGATGAATGGATTTAGAGACGGCAGTTAATTCGGCAGTCCGGTCTTCCAAGCCTTTAGCGCATAAGTAGGACGATAGAAGATGGCTGTGACAAGGATAATTCTGAAACCCCTGGCTGGGCGGGTGAACCTTTGGTGAACTGCAAAGACAGCTATTTATCTCATGGTATTCATCTATAGATGGGAGAATGTAACCCAATTGGAGAAGGTTCTGACTGTCGCGCGCACCCAATACCAGGTTCTTGGTTCGAATTTCCCGCCCAGGCCAACCAAACCTTTCCTCCATTCCGCGTCAGTGAATCGATACCAGATTTATATGGGAAGGGGCAAAGCGCTGACTTGTTCATCAGCTGGCCACCGCAAGTCATTGTATAGACCGAATACGCATTCAAATGGCCTACACGACATCCTCAGAAATGGAATGCATGGCGCTCCCCTGAAGGAAATCAGTAACGCTATCCTTTACGTTTTCATATTTTCTAGTTTCAAATCGGAATGTATTGACTAGCGCTTAAAAACGTCTTCATAAATGTTGATAAACTATGTATAGCATAAAGCACCAATATGTAGCTTAACGCAGCTTCAAAGGAACGTACTGTCGTCTTCTTCTTCCTTGGCGAACTCGTCAGATGTGGGCAGCACGTGACTAATCTCGTGTAGTATCGTAGACTCGATATGTTTCCGTATCACCTGTAGTGCAAAGATTACGTCAGCGTCAATTAGCGGCCGGGTTTCACAGTGCATGACAAATGGAACTGATGTAAATCTGGAGCTAAGCATGCCTAAAGCTTCTCGTAGTGCACGAAGAAATGATACAACGACGACACTCTCAGTGGTTGAGGCAACCATGCAAGAAAAACAGCAGGTTTCACACAGCACATCGTTTGGCCTTGTTTCGTTCATCGTTTTACCATGCAGTTATTAAGACAGGAAAAAGGTTGCAGATCTGCATTAAGAGATATGCACCAAGCATACATAAGGAGCTATTCAGAGATATTTTGGTAGGAGTCGTTAATGCGACCTACATGGGGAGGCCGGAGCGCTCCAGCCAATTACAGCCAATCAAAGCACAGACCGATGACATGTCAACCAATCAAGGCAACGATTCTACGCGCGCGTCATCTGAGTGACAGGCCCATTGGATGGGGCCTGATTGGTCTACTGCACTCCCTATCTCAAGCCGGCTCCTAGAACAGTGTCCACCGTGCCCTCAATGATGATGTAGCTGAAGGACACGGAACTCGTCGAAAAAGTCACGAATTTTGCGAATAACAAATAATTACTACACAACAAAGCATTCATTTTGCTAAAAGAGCAGCTTTATGAATATTTTTCAAACGTGGTCAGTTTTTGTAACGCCCTTCTAGGCGATCAAAAGCTTTAAAGACTGTGAAAATGGATTTTCATGTAGAAAAATTATTTTAATTTTCTCAAAAGTATTTAGCTTTACTTGATGCGTATCCGCTTTGATTTGTGAAATCAATTTATTTTGAAAGATTTTTAGTGTGAGGCGAAATCTGTATTCTGATCAGTCGCGTATGATGGATGGAAAGGGATAAAGAAAAGCAAATGCTAGAAATCAGCAAAGGATTGTTAAAAAGCAGAGAAGCGTCGCATATTTTATTACTCTTCGGCCATGTGCACTAATCTGGAATATTTGCTCTTCTCGTTTTTAAATATGACTATGCCATGGTTACAGAATATTTACCAAAAAGAGGGAAGCGAAATCAATCCTAGTCCGAGGGAGCATTGCATGAAAAGCAAACAATCCCAGAATGTGGGCTATCCCGGCTAGGAAATATTAGGTTGTAACTAAATAAATGGCACTGAACCACTGTAAATTTAAACAGTTAGTAACTCGGCTTGTAGGCAAGTTTATTAATCGAAATAAAAACCTGATTCTACACATCTTTGCCAACGTGACACAAGCTTTTTTATCCCAGTAGCATAAAAATCAGAAGTTCTGGAATTGACGAAATTTTCGAAGGCACTTTCGGCATCCTGTTGGTATTTGAATATTTTCCCTACCAAGAAGTCGCCAAGATGCTTGAAGAAATGGTAGTCTGTTGGGGAGAGGTCGGGAGAAAACGGAGGATGTGGTAGAGTTTCAATGCTCAGCTCATTCAATTTCTGCAACGTCATTCGTGCTACATGGGGGCGAGCATTGTCGTGCAGAAGGAGAACTCGCCTTCGGTTTACCAAGGCCGGCCGGATATCCTCCAAGTTTTTCATCATTTCTTCAATTTCAATGCAGTACTTCTCTGCCGTGATGGATTCACCGGGAGGGAGGAAGCTGTGGTGAATAATTCCCAGCGAACACCACCATACTGTCACCATTACTTTCTTTTGGTGCAATTCCGGCTTCGCAAAAACCTTGGGGCTCTCATCGCTGTCCACCCACTGTGCCGATCGTCGCCTGTTGTCGTACATTATCCATTTCCCGTCACAGGTTACGATGCGATCAAGGAATGGGTCCGTTTCGTTCCGTAGAAGCAGTGCGGACGAGATCTCATATCGTCGGTTTCTTTGCTCCTCAGACAGCTCGTGTGGCACCCATCTTTCCAGCTTTTTGGTCTCTGCAATTTCCTTCAGATGCCGGGCAGCTGTGTTGTGACTGACGCCAAGAACCTTCGCTATCTCCCTGGTACCTTTGTGTGGATCCTCCTCTACCACATCTCTCAGCTTGTCCTCATCAACACCACTATGCCTCCCACGACCTTCATGTTCTTCCAAGCTCTCATCTCCATTCCGGAGCTTCTGATACCAACGATACGCCGTCCGAATTGTGGAACATCCTTGACCGAATGCGGCGTTGATCTTCTCGTCCGCCTCCCTAGCTGTAGTACCCAGCTTGAATTCATACAAGTAAATGCCTCAGATTACCCTTTCGTCCATCTGCAAAAAAGTCAATAAAACTCTAAAGTTTTCCCACTTTTACATAGAAAATTTGGTACTCTCCGGTAGAGCAAAGTTTGTGCTTCTAAATGATATGCCACATGTTACGGTTTGTTCTTGATCAAACGCGTAAAGACGCGCCAAAAAATGGCGCGAGCCAGTGCCATTTAATTCGTTACAACCTAATAGCACTGAAGGGTTGGTCTTCTAGGTTAGTTCAGTGTGTATTACCTTTGAAAAATAATTTATTTTTGATTTCGTCTCCACTGATTAAAATACAGAGTGAAATGCCCCCCTCGACTAGGAAAGCTCACGGAAAGCATGTGAACACTAGAGCGAGTCAATTCGAATCGTATGCCTTTAGGCGAATCGCATGCCTTTAGGCGTCTTCCCTTGTTGAGCCACAGGTCCTTCTGATGACTTGTAGTGACACGTGTTGTGAAAACACACTGTGGGAAGACGCCGCCGCGTTGAATGAGATCAGCTCATGTCAGACTACGTTTGCTAAAGCGTCTCCGATGGTTCGGAACTAGGCTGACACTCAGTGAATCAGCAACAACGTCGTTCATCCGCATCTTCAGAATCTGCGAATCTACCTACGCAAAGGAAAATACTTCATAAGCCATGGCTGATACCTAACTAGCTTAGTATGGTCCCGCACTATGGTGATGCCTAGACGACTTCGAATATGAAAATTCGACTAGGTAGTTTTAAAATTTTATTGATTTACACTCGAATTCGAATTTTCAAAAAATTGTGTTCTGTGAACGTGTACGATTTTCAATGTTTAGAAAAAACACGTTTTCCGAATCTAATAAAATTCCGAGTCTCAACGTAAACCAATAAACCAACTTAAATTTAAATGTTTCGAAAATTTTCAGTGGTCAAAATCATTCGAATATTCAAAAATCGTCCTGGAACCCACAATTATAAAGGTGTCCGAAAGTTATCAATCGAAGTCTCAACGTAAACCAATACAGTACTGTATTATATCGCTATGCAAGAATGACCTTATCGAATAGGTGATCGAAGGATTTTTATTCGAATTTGAACATTAATATTTCAATGCAGCACTGAGGAGCACTTTTTTGAATGAGCTCGAGTTAGAATGTAGAAAATCACATCTTTCGAATATTTTCGGGTTCGAATGGTTGGAATATTTCGGCATTCGAAATCATTCAAATTTTGAAACATTTCCAGGAAAATACAGCTATTCAGGTATTCAAAATATATCACTAAAATGCTCAATGCAAATGTGCATACCCCACTATGTCAATATTTGTGCAAGAGCGAACTATTCAGATGAATTTTATTCCAATTTGAATTCTCGAACTTGAATATTCGAAAAATCACATTTTTTCGAACGTACTCGAAGTAAAATATGCTACAGTCGTAGTTTTCGAATGTATTCGAATTCGATTATGCATGAAATCGCGTTTTTTGAATGTATTCGAATTCCAATGCTTGAAAATTTGCGGCATTCGAAATTATTATTTAAATTAATGTTCAAAAACTACCGGGAGGCCAAATTATTCAAGTTTTCGAAAGCTGTCATTAGGATGCTCAATTCAATGTAAATTTGTATACACGTATATTTTATAATTATATCAAAAAGACCTTTTCGAGGAGGTATACTCGCCGTATTTAAAAGTTTTCAAATTCGAATATCCGGCAGATAACTTCATCAAATTTATTTAGATTCGAGTATCCAAGGAATCACTTTTTTGAATGAGCTCGAGTTCGAGTATTCTGGAAAATCACGTTTATTGAATATATTCAAATTCGAATGCTCAGAAATTTTCGATATTCGAAATTTCTCGAATATTTGAAAACTTTCTGAGATCATAACTGCACCTTCTACAAAGCCCACTTATTTAGATTTGCTAGCCCTTTGTCAGAACATTATTTAAACTGTGCCAGCTGCTGTAAACCAAATGTAGAGGCTACAAAACGAAGAAAAATGCTCGGCTTTCCGCCACACAGTACAACCAAGAGGACATACTACATCATTACCAGAGCAATAAGACTTGAGCAAAAGTTTCTTACGTGAGAAGATTTGGCCAGCTAAAAGTGTTCAATTATTGTAGGTACGTATCACATGCAAATGGTAGAGGAGTAGAAATCTAACCGAAATTCTAAGGGATTAGCAACTAGCCACTATCTAACACTAATATTCCTATGTTCTGGCCGCCGTCTCGACTAATTCTGTTCGAACTCTGCCCTCCTTCGCATGCTTGACAAGCTGATTTTGAGCGCTCTTCGCTCCGCTGCGTGACATTCCAGTGGCGCTGTTTTTACACAACGATAGACAAAGCCAGGTCATTAGAGGTGTCGTCAAGCTCTGGTTGAGCATGTTAGACCGCCGGAAGGTAAACGATGCAGCACGAACTAATCCTTCCTTCCGGCAACAAAGGACACATCCAGCGCTTCCGCTTCTACGCAAAAATGAAAAAGAGGTCATGATTCAATTCAATTTCTTAAAGCCTCAAGTGGCTGGTATCGAGGTTATAAACTGTTGTAAGGATGTGTTCTTGCGATCAAAAATCTAGCGCCATGCGGTACTCGAAAAATCGTATCGTTCGATCTAACGGGCGATTGATATGGGACTCCCATATCGATCGCGTGACGCAATGAATCGATATGGGAGCCTATCATAGCATCGCGTCGCGCGTCGCGTGCACACTAAGGCCCCGTTTATACTTCGTCGCGGCGCGACGCGATGGCCATGCAATGAGGCCAAATTGATCGATCGCGTCGCACAATCAATATGGCCACTATACGTGGCGTCGCGTCGCGGCGCGACGAGGTATAAACGGGGCCTAAACGATCCCCAACCGGCCAGCAGGAGGTGCGGTTTCGAGTCCCAGCTGACGCTATGTAGAGTTTTGATCGCGACGAAAACTTCGTTACAACAACTTTGTGAAATGATTTTCCTTCAATTTAACAAATAAACAGAGTCAGGTGCCTCCGTCCACTAGGACAGCCCTAAAAAAGCAGGGGAACGATGTGATTATTAGGCCAAACTGGATTGAATTCTACTCATGATGTTTTCTACCGCTGCCTACTGCCTACTGTGTAAGGAAAATTTAAGGCTAACTAGGTAAGAGTTTCGACCTCCATGGAACTTCAAGTTGAGACCAGGATCATCAGAGAGAGCTCGGAATGCTGATTACGAACATGGGTGTCAAAATTGCAAAATGAAACTCCTGGGCGAGTTATAGCCTGCCAAAATCGGGTGGCCTCACCGCAGGTTGACCGTGCGACACAGCTGGAGCGAGAGTGGCGAGTCATCGGGGCTCCGTAAGAAGAACCCGCCAACTGGGGCGGTGGCGCAGGGGTAGTGCTCTTGCTCTTCAGGTGCGACGTCGTTGGTTCGGTTCCCATCGCCAACGGTATTCTTGCAAATCATAAGCTATCTTCGAAATGCCGTTTTTTCTCAGAATGGCAGTGTTTAATTGAATAGCCGGGAGAACTACCATACACGTTTGTAAAAATGCTTGAAGGCAAACCTGCTATGGTAACATTTGTAATTACTATTTTGCACAAATAGAGTCCAAAATTATGTATTTAACAACTAGAGTTGTTCCTAGCAACCTTGGCAAGCAAAGAAAAGTGTTTAAGCAAAAAGGTAAGTAGAATGTATGATGAGCAGAAACAGCAAAATGCCGTTGATCTAGTGCACTTTTGATTGATGTGGAAGCCCAAAATAAAGTTGACCTCCTTTTTCATCACTCACGTGTCCTTTTCACCAGCAAAGGTGGTGTCCATTCTTCTCGCTAAATCTGAGGCGCCAGGCGACAACGATGCACCAACTCGCGTGGAGAAGGAGCCATGGGAACCGAACCAACGACGTAGCATCTGACGATCAGGAGCACTGCCCCTGCGCCACCACCGCAGCTGGCATTCCTTTCTTATGGTGCCCCGATGACTCACCACTCTCGCGCCAGCTCTTTCGCACGGCCAGCCTGTTATTAGGCTACCTAACTTCGGCAGGTCATAACTCGCTCAGGAGTTTCATTTTGTAATTTTGACAACTTTATTCGTAATCAGCATCCCGAGCTCTTTCTAATTATCCTGTTCCCAACTTGAAGTTCGATGGGAGGTCGAAACCCTTCCCTATTCGTTCGCTTCATGAGAAAATGCTTTCTTCCAATGTCGCTTTGCGATTAGCACACGAACTCGTGCTGTAACCCAATATTTATCACAGCATGGATCCTAGCAACAGTTAGATGAGCTGCATTTCGCGTTCAAAATGAGTTAGTGGTCAGTTAGTAGTAGATTCTACCTTTCTCGTATGTTAAGCTACGAATGCAATGACGAATACGTGAAAGGACAGCACGCACACCACGCACCGGCTCATTCATGCCTGAGGACTACAGCTCTCAAGAACATCAACAGCTTCCATTATAACACCGCTCCCGGATTTAATCTCGAGGAAAGAAACGTACAGATGTCCCAATTTTCGCCACTTTTCGCACAAATTTTTTCGTACTGACTCTTTCCAAGACCAGATAAAAAATTATTAAGCGGATCCAGTTGTGCAATGAAGTACATAAACGAGTTTTACTAAAAAAATTAGAAGATAAAAGTTTAAAAATTCAATTCAATTTGACTATTAATTTAACTATTAGGTTGGTGCATAAGTTCTCGGACATTTGATCACTCCTGAATTGAAAGCGCCATTTCCCGCCAAATTTCTCACATGTATCAACGCGAAAATGATCGATCGATAGAGAAAGGAAAGGGCTACAAAACTGTTCCTAACATTTACTTGTGCGTTGTTAACGTCAGCTATTATGGCTAAGCAATTCATCCCAACTGAGACGCATATTCGGCACGTCATGTTATTCCTGCATCAATCTGGCCTCAACGCCAACGAATCGTATCGTCGTCTGAAGGATGTTTACAATGAGAGTGCTCCTGCTCGAAGTACTGTGTACCAGTGGTTCTCGAAGTTTGCAGTTGGTGAATTCTCCGTTGAAGATAATGAACGAGAAGGGCGCCCGATGACAGTGGATTTGGATGGAAGCGGACCCATACCAAACCACTCGCGAATTATCAAGCACTCTTGGTGTTGGTCACTCAACAGTCGTTCGAGGATTGAAGCCGAGGTGCAAAAATTGGGTCGCTGGGTACCTCACGACTTGACACCACATGACATGGATCGCAGAGCCGATGCCGCTCTGCCTCTCCTTACCCTCAGAAGTACCCACGGATGCTGGACAACCTTGTCACCGGAAATGAGAAGTGGATACTCTCCTCTAATTATCACCGGCGTGCACAGTGGGTTGACGCAACTGGAGAGGCAGGGACGTTCCGAAACTCGACTTTCACGTGAAAAAGGTGATGCTATGCATTTGGTGGAGCATTCTTGGCGTAGAATACTGGGAGCTGCTGGACGAAGGGATAGCAGTGACGGCAGAGGTTTACGTCAACAACTGAGGAAGTTGAGGGCCCACCTTCAAACCACACGAGGAGAGCAAGTGAAGGTGTATTTTCAACACGACAACGCTAGACCGCATATTGCTAGAGCGACGGCGGCTGAGTTGGCGGACTACGGATGGACCGTTCTTCCACATCCACCGTACTCACCAGGTCTCGCTCCTTCTGATTATCATTTGCTTTCAAGCCTTCAACGCTATTCGGACGGCCAGCCATTTGGGAACCGAGAGGATGTCAAGGAGGCACTGCTCACATTTTTCGAATCACAACCGGCCACGTTTTGGAGAAAAGGCATCCATGACTTACCAGTACGTTGGCGAAAGACAATGATGTAAAGGTGGTTACTTCAAATGATTTGATATTGTTGTTCGTATGTTGTGACAATAAATATTTCATGCCCCAAATGTCCGAGAACTTATGCACCAACCTAATATTTGACTAATTTCAATTCATTTTTTACGAATGCAGAAGAAAAAGTAGTCAGCACATCATATTATGCAGCGAAGCACGAATTTTACTAAAAATGTATTTACTTATAAGTTTTATTGCCGATGTAAGCTCCCTTTATATATATATATATATATATATATATATATATCATTACTTCGGAGTAAGCCTGAAATTCGATTTTCTGTCATTGCTAAAAAAATACAGGCCGTTTAGAAAAGACAGCCACCTTACTATCTCTGGCCAATTATTTGGTCAGGACGTTGATTGTCTTTCTGGAAAACATATTTTCGCTTTTCTACTTATTCTTCACGGGTCACTTCTACAGAACTCCAAACCTCTTTTGGGCTTTTCTTTTCAAAGTGCTCCATTTCATGTGATGATACGGTTTCGTAACAATGGCAAGCTCAAGCTCAATTATCGGGCGGGCGGGAGGGGGGCGTGCGTTCCCTACACGATCCCGCCCGCCGCCCATTTCCCACCGTGCCCGCGCCGCCCTATTTGGACGAGTTTTTGGAGCGCAAAATGCACCACAGTTTGCGGATTCGTTACTTGGCATGACGTTGTCCAAAAACCTAGCAACTGTCAGGAAATAATTGGTGCGCGTTATCTCGTGGGAAGCTCCGAAGTCATTTTTTAGTCGGCTCAGTTGTGGAGACAGTTGGAGGAACGAGAACGTCGCTCTTCTCTTTTGCTTCTTCAAATTTTCGACAAAACTAGAGACTATGGATGATTCCGCTCACGACGCGGTGGTCTCTACATTGAGAGCGTCCACGATGAATGCTCGGCGCGCTCGTTGCTCCGCCCCTTTCTGAGAACGGTGTAAGGAAAGCCTCTCCGCCTATTTTCACAACCGCAATTGCTCCGCTTTCTACTTTTAATATAGCACACTATGCCGTGCAGAAATAAGATAATAAGTTCAAAATGAAAATGATAACAAGACTATTTGCTTGGAAAAGAGCCACGAAAAAGAAAAAAGAAAGAGTCTATCGAAAAGATTCAAAAATCCCCACTCTGCATCTCTTCCAACAAAAAGAAAACAAAAGCCAGGAGCTGCATTCTTTGAACTTGCTTTTTTCAATTCAACACAGATGAATCGTATAAAAAATGCGAAATTACTCACTTTCTGACGATAAATCTGTCGTGCTCGATGTTTAGCGAAGGCTTGATAGATTTTAAAGTACACAAAAAACATCAGCAGCGTCGGTATGAAGAACGAGCCGGTTGCCGAGTAGACCGTATAGCTGGGCAGATCGAGAAACGTGCACTGTCGAACGGTGTAGTTCTTCTCGTACACGAGATTCGGCATGATTGCTGTCTAAAATGCACACCATCACAGTGAACGAAGCAGCAGAGAAATGTCAGAGGACAGCACCTGCTTCCAGCCAAGAAGTGGAGCCAACGATATCAGAGCGCTGGAGATCCAAACGGACAAAATCATGATTCCAGCGGTTCGCTTGTTTCTGAAATTGTAGAATTCAAAGCTCTCAAAATGGGTATTTGACATCTAAATAAATTCATGTTAGCGATTTTGGATTTATCCTAGTCCGGGGGAGCCATATAACTGAAAAGTATGTAAAAAATCGACTTGGGACTTATCCAGCCATCCTACGGAGCACGATAGAACCTAAAACAAAGGAAAAAACGAACGGATAAATTAAAAAAATAAAATCGCCGCGGTTTGACAACCGTATCGGCAAGCAAAGAGCGACGCAATGGAGTCATGCTGCGTGCTGACCACCGCTTGACATGTTAGAACCAGAATATAACATGGTGAGGAGGGCGCATAACGCCACCTAGCGCGTGCTGACCGCCGCCTGACATGTTATAGCCAGGACCTGACATGGTGATGAGGGCACATAACTTCACCCGCCTACAACCGCGGCGAAAACATTAATTTTTTTCGTTTTTTGTTTGCTCGTGAATTTTTCTGGTTTAGGTTCTATCGTGCTCTGTAGGAGTCGCTCGGTAAGTCCCAAGTCGATTTTTTACATACTCTTTAGTTATGTGGCCCCTCCGGACTAGGATAGATCCGCGATTTTTTCCAAAGTTGCTACACGTATGTTTGTTAGTTGCAATCTGGTTCTTGCTGTTGTTTTTCTGATTGTTGATACCATCATGATCACACAGACTTAACTGTGTAATAAATAACAATAGAATAGAAGACTATTTAGGACGGTAGACATTCTATTGCTGGCAGATGCGAATTTGAAAGCGAATTTGCTCATACGATGACTTGCGGTGGCCAGCCGGTGAACAATTCATTGCTTTGTCCTTCGCAGACGGGAGCGTGTAGCGCAGTCGGAGGAGGCGCCGGCTGTCGCGTGCACCCGATGCCAGTTTCCTGGTTCGGATTTCCCGCCCAGGCCAACCAAGCCCTCCATCCCTCCGGGGTCGGTGAATTGGTACCAGACTTGTCTGGGAAGGATAGAGCGCTGACTTGTTCATCGGCTGGCCACCGCAAGTCATTGTATGGCCAAATACACATTCAAATCGCCTCCACGACATCCCGTAGAAGTAGAATGCGTGGCGCATCCCAAAAGGGATTGAGTAACGCCGTCCTTTATCCTTATCCTTATCCTTCGCATCCTACGAATCTGTTACCAATTCACCGACCCCAGATGGATAAAAGGCTTGATTGACCTGAACGGGGAATCCGAAACGGGAACCTGGTTTTCGGTGCACCGGACAGTCGACACCACGTTCGACTGCACTACACGCACCCGTCACAAGTAATAATTAATAGTAAACAGACTTTTTAGACCTGTTTTTGTTTTGACTAGTTTTACTTGACAGATCTATATTACTCGCTCGCTTTGGGGCTTTTCAACTAACAACATATTCACTTTCGCTTGCTGCAAATGAAAGTCGATAAAATCGATCAATAATACCCAACCGATCGAGTATTATTAGCGAGAATATCGCCCGCTCTGTTGAAGAGGGGAAGCACAGACCGACAGATGGACGAACTCTCTTTTACGCAAAGTAGAATGTCGTGCCCATGATTCGAGGGCATGGTTTGTCATCAGAACGACGATATTCTTGAGGGATAATGCAGCCGATGTTTGTCCACCTGATAGGTCCGGTCATTTTCTAACCTTCAGCGATGACGTGGTTTGCGGTTAGGCTATCATGGAGGACAACAGCTAGTCTTCGTCTTCAACTAACCTTCTGTTACGTCATATCTATCTGCCGTTTGTGCTTTTTATTTAATTTCATGAGACAAATGGGTTAGTGCGAAAACAGAAATAACTGTAGACAAATATGGAAACCAGAAATGAACCAAAACATTCAAATAAGAACTGAAAGCAATGGGTTATCCTACCGCTTGCTCATGTAGGTGACCGGACTCGTAATAGCCCAATAACGATCCAGACCAACAATAGACAAATTCCAAATAGAGGCAGTTGAGCAGAGGATGTCAGCTGAAAAGTTTCAAACGCAGATCATAAAGGGTTGTGAAGTCTTCCATGTCCGAGTCGAACTGAGCACTTTTTTAATCAAAGTGAATACTTTTCAAGTCGAATAGAACGCTTCCTAGGGCAAAATCGACACCTTTGAAGAAAAAAAAAACTGAACGCGCTCCAAAATAAAACGAGCGCCGTTCAGATAGAACTAGAAAGTTTCTAAAAAGGTTAAAAAGGTTTTGCATACGGAACACTCAGAAACACTTTTTCTGAAAGCTTTTAGGTCACCATACTCTAAAAGTTTACACACTGTCTGAAATTACATAAAATTGTTACAATTAAAATTTAAACTAAAGTAGTCTAATTTTTAACTATTTATCAGGATTAGAATTCGAGTAATTATAATAAATTCGAATATGCTTTGAAGTGTAAAAACGGCATTTTATTTGCTTATTCGAATAGCTCGTCGCAATTGATTGAAAAAATTGCATAATTTTTTTAGTTGAGACATCGAATATGGATCTATGTTTTTTTTTCAAAATTCTTCTAGCAGTAACGTTGAAATTGCGTAACCCCACGTAAATAGAATGCTTGTCATCAATCAAAGAAAAATCGCAACGTCCTAGTCGGATGAATGGAGAAATCTCTTCTTTCAGCAGTAAACAAATTGCCATCCAGTGCTTCAAAGCAGCTTCAAATAATTTATCTCTAAAAATAAGATAGGAAGAGGTAGAAGAAAATAAATTAATGAACTCTTAAAAATAGAATAGAAGTAGGTAGGAATAATTCAAGTCAGTTTCTTTAAGCCTCAAGTGGCTGGTATCGAGGTTGTAAGCTGTCATAACGATGTTTTGTTGCGACCAAAACTTCTAGCACCAGGCGGGACTCGAACCCGCACCTCCCTCTGACCGGGCGGGAACGTTGAAGGTAGGAATAAGTTTACAGAATTTCAAATGGATTACTTAGGTCTCACTTTTTAGGGGAAATTAATTTTTAAAAATTCACAGAGTGTCACAAATATTAGGTTGGTGCATAAGTTCTCGGACATTTGATCCCTCCTGAATTGAAAGCGCATTTTCCCGCCAAATTTCTCACATGTATCAACGCGTAAATGATCGATCGATAGAGAAAGGAAAGGGCTACAAAACTGTCCCTAACATTTACTTCTGCGTTGTAAAAGTCAGCTATTATGGCTAAGCAATTCATCCCAACTGAGACGCATATTCGACACGTCATGTTATTCCTGCATCAACCTGCCCTCAATGCCAACGAATCGTATCGTCGCCTGAAGGATGTTTACAGCGAGAGTGCTTCTGCTCGAAGTACTGTGTACCAGTGGTTCTCGAAGTTTGCAGTTGGTGAATTCTCCGTTGAAGATAATGAACGAGAAGGGCGCCCGATGACACTGGATTTGGATGGCCTCCAAAGTAGAGTGGAAGCGGACTCATACCAAACCACTCGCGAACTATCAAGCACTCTTGGTGTTAGTCACTCAACAGTCGTTCGAGGATTGAAGTCGATTGGCAAGGTGCAAAAATTGGGTCGCTGGGTACCTCACGACTTGACACACCATGACATGGATCGCAGAGCCGATGTCGCTCTGTCTCTCCTTACCCTCAGAGTACCCACGGATGGCTGGACAACCTTGTCACCGGGGACGAGAAGTGGATACTCCACTCTAATTGTCACCGGCGTGCACAGTGGGTTGACGCAACTGGAGAGGCAGAGGACGTTCCGAAACCCGACCTTCACGTGAAAAAGGTGATGCTATGCATTTGGTGGAGCGTTCTTGGCGTGGAATACTGGGAGCTGCTGGACGAAGGGATAACAGTGACGGCAGAGGTTTACGTCAACCAACTGAGGAAGTTGAGGGCCCACCTTCAAACCACACGAGGAGAGCAAGTGAAGGTGTATTTTCAACACGACAGGCTAGACCGCACATTGCTACAGCGACGGCGGCTGAGTTGGCGGACTACGGATGGACCGTTCTTCCACATCCACCTTACCAGATCTCGCTCCTTCTGATTATCATTTGTTTCCAAGCCTTCAACGCTATTTGGACAGCCAGCAATTCAGGAACCGAGAGGATGTCAAGGAGGCACTGCTCACATTTTTCGAATCACAACCGGCCACGTTTTGGAGAAAAGGCATCCATGACTTACCAGCACGTTGGCGAAAGACAATTGACGTAAAGGGTGGTTACTTCAAATGATTTGATATTGTTGTTCGTATGTTGTGATAATAAATATTTCATTCCCCAAATGTCCGAGAACTTATGCACCAACCTAATATTAGACTTTACTTATACATAAAATTATTTTGAACATTTTAAAATTTGTCTAGTTTCATCTGAAGGGAGATCGTTTCAATTTGGAAGGTGTTAAATCGATTTCAAAAGCGTCAGGTTTTCATGGAAGAGTGCTCGTTTTGACGTGGAAATGGCAGACAGACTCACCTGATACGAAAACTTCGCAAAGAGTCTCTGCGAACACCCACTCGCCCGCAATCGCATAAATCGACGACAGCGGAAGAACAATCAGTCCAAGGCATAGGTCGGAAAAAGCAAGGTTTCCCACCTGAACAGTAGTACCACTCGGAAAAGAAGTGGTTCACATCTACTCCACGAGAACCTACCAGTAGATTAGGAACGGTTTGCAGGCGGGGATTCTTGTAAAGCACCACGAAGACGAGCGTATTGGCGAAAATCGTCCAGAACACTAGCAGGAACAGCGCCCCTCCTTTCAGAATCTACAAATTAAACCAATTTCCTACTCATGTTTTTGAGTAACACAAACACATCAGCTTACAATTAGTAAAAAAAATTGGCTCTCGTTTAAATTTGGCAAATCTACAAAATTTGTTAAGCTCGAGCCTTCCAATAGGACCCGCTACGCTTCTGTTGTGTCGATGGTGTTTCTAAATACTAGGCCTTTAGCAAGACCTATCTTGTTAGAGCGTTCACGCAGATATGTAGACGGTCACCCATCTTTAATTCGTCAAGGAATATCTTTCTAACAGGCCTTTACAAACCGAAACTCACTCAAAATAGGGAGTGGTTGTGTCTTCTATATACGAAGTAAACGTACGATTCTCATAATTTATAGCCTTTTTTCTTCGAAAAATTTTGTGCAAAAAATTGCTATTGGCCTTCAAAAATTTCGCTCGTTGATGCGCCACGAAATCTACTTCTACGGGATGTAGTGGAGGCAATATGAATGGGTAATTGGTCTAGACAATGACTTGCGGTGACTAGCAGGTGGGCAGATCAGTGCTTTGGTGCTTTGTATTTCTCAGAAAAGTCTAGCACTAGTTTACACCCCGGAGGCATGGAAGGCTTAGTTGGCCTACGTGGCATCCGAACCAGAATCCTCGATCTAGGATGTATTCTACAGCCGGCGCCTCCTCCGACAACGCCACCACCGCACATCTTCTTTCAAGAGATAGCACCATCAAATCCAGGATACATGATACATCTTATGCCTCATAACTGCTGACCTGGTCGAGCTGGTCGAGATCGACATTCGTTTATAATATTTTTCAACAAATTTAATTACTCCTTGGATTTTCAGAAGTTATTTGATTCTTTCACAAAATTGATTGGACTTCGATCGATTGGCTCGTCCGAATATTCAAATTGTAAAAAATCTACTGTCTTCGCGCCTTCGAATATGCACAATCTGACTAGTCGCGCATATGTAATCGTTCGACGAAATTTAAAAAAAAAACTTTGAGTCCCTCAGTTCTGGTTGTGTGCTTACGTCCTTAGCTAAGAGCCACATTTAATGCGCGGTTCAATTTGATTTGATTTGTTCAGATGCGTTCTTCTATTGACGCATAGAAAGAAGAAGGACAATCAATTTTTCCAATTTGTTTTACAAAAAGTGAAACAAGAAAACGAGGACAACCACACAAAAAAAGAAACTGAAATTCTGTTAACAGTTAATCCGGTAGAAGAATTATGCTCAACATAAGAACAAAAATTGTTTCTCTTTTGGTAGGGAACTGAGCCAGACGAATAGAATTTTTAGCTTGTTGAAATGTTTTTGGCCACACATAACAAATCAAAAGCACCCGAAAAAAATACTAAATCGCTGCAGGCGAAAGAGGACAAAATTACAAAATACTGAAAACCTTACCTGAAACACTGTGAAGGCTCCGATGTCCTCTCTCATCACATGATTCTTTCTGAAATAGGTCACTTCTTGTGAACAGATCTGAGAGGCAAACGCGGACATGCACTTCGAGCATTTGAGAAGGAATTGAAAAGTGGAAGAGGAATGACAACAGTAATTTCTCCTCGAAAATGTATTTCCTATACAAAGAGAAATGAATATTTTATGGAACTACATTTAGGGCAGAATTAATCAAGATTGCCTAAAACCATCTAGATGAGTGCAAGGCTATAGATTTCCGAATCAGAATCCAAAATCAGAGCGTTTTCCTAATAATCTATCGATTCCCTCCAACTTTGTAAATGGTATATGTAGGCAGGCAGACGCACATAACCCTGGATTCAGCATAAGAGTAAGCCGCTGAATCTCGTACGTAAACACAGCATGAAGATGCTACCGTCAAGAAACCCTATAGCAGTGGTTTTTTGCTAATCTAAGAAGGCACCATCACAAACAGCAGAAGTGAAACAGAACATGAAACCTTTTCGAAAGGTCCATTAGAAAGTTTATTTTTCATTCACTCACACATCAACATCCACACCATCATACTCTATAATAACGCGTTAAGCGCTGAGTCATACTATCGATCGGAGCCGCCGCCGCAGAAATTAATCATAAAATAGGGGGGAAAATGGGGGGAGGGGAATTACGGCACGAAAATAACGAAAAATACCCAGGCGTCTTTTCCTCGCCTGGGAACTTCAGCCCTGGGGCAACCGAGGTCGCTGAACACGAATCTGAAGTTCATTTTTGAAGTATCGATCGCCATCAATCGATATTTAACAAATCGTCGATTTTTTGTGGATATCGATCAGGCGGTCCGAAATTTTAGCCTTGGGGCAGCCGAGGTCGCTCAACAAGAAGCTGAAGTTCGTTTTTTTAGTATCGATCACCGTCAATCGATATTGATCAAATTACGGTGCGAGAAAATAGCGAAAAATACCCAGATGCCCTCCACCTGCCTGGAAACATCAGCTCTGGGGTAACCGCAATCGCTGAACACGAATCTATAGTTCTTTTTTGAAGTATCGATCGACATCAATGGATATTGATCATACTATCGATTCTTGTGGGTGTCGTCCAGTCGGTCCGAAACTTTAGGCCTGGGGTAGTCGAGGTCGCTCAATACGAAGCTGAAGTTCGTTTTTAAAGTATCGATTACGTCAATCGATATTCACCAAATAATCATTTTTGTGGATATCGTTCGGGCGGTCCGAAACTTTAGCCCTGGGGGTAGTCGAGGTCGCTCAACACGAATCTGAAGTTCGCTTTTGTAGTATCGATCACAGTCAATTGATACTGATGAAATTACAGGACGCGAAAATGACGGAAAATACCCAGACGTCTTCTACGTGCCAGGGGATTCAGTAGACGTTCAGAATACGTCGCATGACGTGCGTGGGACTCAAAAGAAGTGTCAAAGACTTCGCTCTACGTGTTTGGTGATTCAGATAGAGTGCCTAAGGCATCATCTAAAGTGCCTGTGGATTCAGAAAGCGTGCTGAAGATGTCGTCCGGTAAGGAGGGACCATTGAGGGGACCTGTACCAGTAAGGGGGGACCGTTTCACTAGGGGAGGACCAGTAGAGAGGAACCAATAGATCGCCCTATCATACTATACACTGTACGTACTGCGAGCCTGCCTGTGGATTCAGAAGTCATTGTATGGCCAAATACGCATTCAACTCGCCTCCACGAGATCCCGTAGAAGTAGAATGTGTGGCGCATCCCAAAGGGGATTGAATAACGCCGCCCTTTATCCTTTTATCCTTTATCCTTTTTTCATAAAGAGAGTCGTTCGTCACTGTGTTCAGACGAAGCATTGCATTATGCTCCCCTGTTGGGTCTTCAGTGAGGAAGTGAACACATATTGCGCTATTTAAATATTTTAAATTCCACGAAAAAAAGAAAAATATGGGGTGAAACAGTATTTATTTATTTTTCAATTATTTATCGCTTGCTTACTTATTCAGTTACCCATTTTTCACATCCAATGTTTGAGTGCGCCATTTAGACACGACTATTGAATGTAGCTATTTTAGGACGGAAATTGTAACTTTAGACTGAAACAGGAATCCGCATCAACGTTCTTAATCAGCTATGCGCCTGGAAATACGAGACATGTTCGTTCCTTTGGTCGACGGCTCGAGCTCAGCGAAAAATAAGCTCGCGTGACGGGACTCGTCTGCTCTTTTCTACACTTCATCTCGCTGAAGAGCCATCGGAGGTTCCTTCTCACCGATATTCGTCTGTCATCTTCCCGAAGATAAGAGAATCTCGAAGCTTTCCTGCCCTCTCGACTAGTTTGAAAGCGGAACAACTTCTTGGAAAACAAGTTTATTTAGGGAAGAAAGGATAAACGATAAAGGACGATGCTGCTCAATCCCTTTTTGGACGCGCCACGCATTCTACTTCTACGGAATGTCGTGGAGACCATTTAGATGCGCATTTGGCCTTTACAATGACTTGCGGTGGCAATTTTTTTGGTTTTCTTCCATTTTGCGTTTACTTGCTGGTCAAAATTGATTTGCGATTATTTTTTGTGGCTACAATTTGTTGCTTGAACGCCACGGTTTCTCAGAACGAACGTGGACGCAGAGCTATGTTCAGAACAAAGAGAAAGGATCTGTCCTAGTCGGGAGGAGGCACCAGTAAAGTGCTAACTGTGTACGTTACCCCATGCCATACCATCATATACCCTGAATTTAAATGAGAGCTGTCGTGTCGCAAGTCAGTAGTTGAAGCTCTCGAAGAAACTCAAGCGAAGGAATGAAAACGCAACTCACTATATGCCCCCATCGATTAGGATAAATCCGAGATGAAGTATAAGGATAAAGGAAAAAGGATTTGGAAAGGTGTCCAATTCGACGTGAAAATGATATATAAAAGATAAACGATAAAGGAATGCGTTGCTCAATCCCTTTTGGGATGCGCCACGCATTCTACTTGGAGGCGATTTGAATGCGTACTTGGCCTATACAATGACTTGCGGTTGCCAGCCAATGAACAAGGGAGCGTTTTGTCCTTCCCAGACAAGTCTGGTACCAATACACCGACCCCGGAGAAAAGGAAGACTTGACTGGCCTGGGTGAGAAATCCGAACCAAGAACCTGGTATCGGGTCCACGCGACAGCCGGCATCTCCTCCAACTTCGCTACACGTCCCTTTCAGGGAATAGAGCAGATAAATCTTTAAAGACTAATCTGTCCAAGAAGACTACAAACCTAAGCATTCGAGAACGCTCTATTGAAAACAAAATTGTAAAAAAAACTTTCTACAATTGGTACAATACATATTTCTTCAACAAGAGAATTACACGAAAATGGCGGCTGTCGCTTAATAATATTAAAAAAATCTATTAAAAGATAAGAATACTACTACTAAAAAATACTATCGACTATGAATTGTTTGACTTTCGATATTCTCCTTTCAACCGAAAGAAGGAGAAAACCGAATATTCTGAACCATTCCTAATGACAGAAGTGACAATCCAATCTTCAAAAATTTGGAACAAATAGGAATACAATAAGAATACAGATACTCTTCAGTATGGTGATTGTACAGACGTCAGTACTTATGAATTGCTCATGTCCAATAGCATTTTAAAACACACAGTAGATAAATAAAAAATTGTTGTAGTTAAAGGGAGTTTCATTACGTTTTTACGAGCTTGCAACAAGGAATTCCTCCCTTAATTCTCGCTGTACCGGAAAGGTTCACGTAACGAGAAAAAGAACTCTGCTAATATAGTCATCTACAGCGCATGGTGCGCAAGCGGAAGAGGTGCAGACTCTAGTGTGCACGGCAAATCGATGTTCTTGGTTCGGGTCCCACTCAGGCCAAAATGGCGGCCCTTGCCTAGTCTCTGAATAGCACTATAATTGTTTTGAGATGATAAAACACTAGCTCCTTTACCGAACAGCTGTCGCAAGTCATTGTGTAGCTCAGATACGCATACAAATATCTCCGATGCATTTCGTAGAAGTAGGAGGAGTTCTTAAATTAACGTCGATATTAAAAGCTCAAAAACGGAAGATGTCCCTGGCATGAACTACAATTAACCACATGCGTAGAAGACACGAACATCATCACAAGAGATATAAAAATATGCCGCTAAAGCCATCTACAAAAGACCTTTACGGGCAGATATGTTATCAAGACATTCAGAATCGTCAATAAGTAGACTAATGTTCCTTAAGGTTCCGGTAAGTGAGGAGGTTAGACCTAACCTGTGATCATGGCACTTTGGGACAAAACATAAGTTCATCTTCAACTTCTCTTCACCCTACGGCATGAGTTCACTTCGTGTTCACCCTACGGTTTTGATTCTCTCGGTGAGAATTTTAAAAAACCTGAATAGATCGGCCATTTTTCTTCTGCTTCGTAGGGAGGGTAAACCATGTTGGCTGGCCCTTCCAGTTCCATTTGGAATGCCGGCTTATCCTACCATGAAGCACCACATAAATAATTTACGTATGTAGTTACTTTGTACGCTTTCCGGGAATCGGATGTGTTTTTCAGAGAAGTGTTAAACATGGAAGTGCAGAATTCCATGATACACTACGTAGCACTTGTATGCACGTAGGAGAACCCTAGAATCATTCGTTTTTAAGCTCTTGAACAAGCTATATGTTTGATAGTTAGCTGATCCTATAAGGGCTTTAAAATGTAGATAGAAAGCCAAACCACAACTATTAGATACAAGAATGCCTAAGAATGTCTCGAGCCTCCGAAATCCGCTGCAGGACAACAATGCCTTCAAACCTGTAGATTATCAGAAAGGACCGTGTTGGAAAATACGAAAACGCACTGAATCGTAAAGGGAGTCCTTCATCCATTTTACCTGCAGATGCTCTACCACAGTTGAGTTCCAGTGTCTTAGAGTTGAACCTTTATGCATCAGTTCATTCAAAAGGTGTCGGAACAGCAGTTGTTGTGCTACAGTTGCATCGCAATTTATTTAAGCCTTGACGGGCAACCGAAGTGGTGGAGAAATCAAACTTTGTCGGAACAGCGAAATATTAGGTTGTCCCATAAGTCCCCGCCGTTTTTTTCAACGATTCGAAAGAGAATGATTTGCTCTATCAGAACATATGTTGCATTTCTTTTTTCATCATGAATTTTATTAATTTTTAGGTCGTTGAAGTGAAAAGTGAAAAAGTGAAAAAGTAGCCATTTGCGCATTTGTTCTCTCCGTTTAGGATTGTAATTTTTGCGCAGTTTTTTATAGCACTTGGAAGACAATGTTCTGTACTACAAGAATATGTATTAGCCCTATTTTCTCACTTGCCCTTTATTGATTTTTAGGCCATCAAATTGAGAAATCCGACTTTTCCGTCCGAATTTTTACCAAAACTCCGGTTCTGTGGTTGGACTTTTTTGCTTGATGTTATATGTCATTTGAAAGAGGATGTCTTGCACAGTAAGAATTTCTGTCGCGTTTATTGGCTCACGCTGATTTCTATCGAATATCAGCAACTGAAGAAGGAGAAGGAGTTGTTGGTGAAGACGATTTTTCTCTTTTGGGCATTTTGTTGACATACATTCAATAGAAATCAATAAACGCGACACACATTCTTATAGAACAAGACATTCTCTTTCGAATGACATATAACACCAACCCAAAAATTCCAACCACAGAGCAGGAGCTGTCGGCAAATATAACCATCCTCCTTCGGACGTCCCAATTTGATGACCTAAAAATCAATAAAGGACAAATGAGCAATTAGCAATAACACATACTCTTGTAGTACAGAACATTGTCTTCCAAATGCTATAAAAAACTGCGCAAAAAATTACAAACCTAAGCGGAGAGAACAAGTGCGCAAATGGCTACTTTTTCACTTTTTCACTTTTCATTTCAACGACCTAAAAATTGACAAAATTCATGATGAAGAAAGAAATGCAATACATGCTCTGATAGTGCGAATCATTCTCTTTCGAAAGCTATGCAGCGCTATGCAAGAGACCTCCGGCGAAATCTGCAGTGAATCGTTGAAAAAACGGCGAAGACTTATGGGACAACCTAATAGAAGGAACATGTAGTCAACCCGATGCAACAAAAAGGAAATGCGAACGGCGTGATAGTGAATCCAAAGTTTCCTCTGTCCAGCGTCATGCATATTAAAGTCACTGACGAAACTTTGAGTGGGAGGTCGGCGGGATTTGTGCGCTGGCGTGATGTAAGCTCCTTAGCACTGCTGAGCTGTCGAATTGGATGGAACAGTGGTTAGCGCTGCTGTAGTGCGGCGATGGAAAGTAGGGAATCGGTGTCCGTCGCGCTTACTCTACAATGCCACTTTCTGTCAATCACGCATTTAAATCGCCTATATAACATCCCGTAGAAGTAGAATGCGTGGAGTGGAGTGACGCCGTCCTTTATCCTTCATCCTAATTGATAATCCTAAGGATACAGCGGAGAGGAAGTTTCGGGCAAAAAAAAATCAATGTATTGATCGAATACGGTTCATGTCTCACTGGCGATGAAGCTTAGCATCCTTGTTGAAATGCTGTAGCAGCAAAACTTGAAGACGATCATTATTGTGGCTTAGGCCTGTTCATAGCCCGCGACGGAAGTGACGACAGCGGTGGGAGAAACAGGACAAAGCATACGTATCGATTAGTGCAGAGCTATCGCCTGGGGAAAATCTATATGTATGTTTTGCCCCGTTGCTCCGGTCGCGGGGCATGAACAGGGCCTCTTTTGTTGTGCACGCGATGCGCGACCCGATGCAATGATCAGCACCAACATCGATCGCGCGACACGATCAATCGATGTGGGAACTTATCATTTCACCGCGTCGCGCGTCGCGTGCACACTAAACGATCTCTAAACGCTCCCATACGTTTCGGTGGCGTCGCCTCCAGAGTCTTGAAATGTGATCGTCTGAGAAACTACTGTCCCAATTGCCACTTCATTTTATAATAAGCTATCCAAAGGCTAATAGGCCATAAAGACGAGGTCGCACGAAGTCGAGAAGGCAGCTAAGCTGAGGAATATAGAAATGGGTTCACTGGCACCATTGTTGGACGAGAGATGGATGATTGAGCTTCGAGTCCTTAGGACCAACGACCCATTCCAATCCACATCTCTTGTCCAGCAAGGGCGACAATGGACCTAACTCTATTCTCCATAACTTAGTTATTTTCCTGACTTCATTCTGGAAGGAAGGATTTCATGATCTCCCCAGCAGATAGGAGAAGGTTGTAGATGTAAATGGTAATTACTTCGAAGATTGAAGTAGCTCACAAAAGAAGCAATAAAATTTTGAAAAAAATACGCTGTGGTGCAAGACTTTTTCACCAACCCAATATATTAGGGTGTGCAGAAAGTTTTGCAAGAACTGAGTGATTTTATTCAGCGACTAATAGCAACAATAGAAACGACGGTTCACTATTCGCAGTAGTCGGCATCTGTAGCCATGACCTTTCTCCAACGATCAGGTAAAGCGGCGAACTCGACTCTCCAGAACCCAGAGGAACGTGATGTGAGCCAATCCTCCACCGCGTGCTTGACGTCGTTGCGATCGTTGAAGGCGAATGGAGGTGTGTCGGAATCTTCTCAGTCGTGAGAGAACGACGTCATGGATCAAGTTTGTTATTGTATAGGATGAAGGAAGGACATCATACCAGAATCTCGAAAGGAAGCTGCAGTGGCTTCCTGTGGTTCGCAGGCCGCAGTCCGTTCCAAAATACGAGGGCACCGGAAAAAGAAACCGCTCTCATTCTTCTTTTCATCAGATGGTTGTCTTTAGTACGACATCCTGCCTGACGGCGAGACTGTGACCTCCGAGGTGCATCAAAGACAAGTGCGAGAGATGGTTGCCCAGATCCTTCATTCTGCGTTACGGCGTGGAAAAACTCTGCATGAGCATGGACAACGCGAGACCCCACCAGCGAAGGCAAGACAGGACGAGCTGCGCAAGCTGGGTATCATATGGCTACCACACCCGTCGTACTATTCAGACCTTGGCCTCTGTGATTATTATGCCTTTAGGAGCCTCCATGTTTTCTGTGCATGCAAGAACTTCAACGATCGTAACGACGTCAAGCGCGCGGTGGAAGACTGGATCGCTTCACATTCCTCTTGGTTCTGGAGAGACGGGATCGCCGCTCTACCTCAACGTTGGACGAATGTCATGGCTACAGATTGCGACTACTGCGAATAGTGAACCATCGTTTCTATTGTTGCTATCAGTTGTTGAATAAAATCACCCAATTCTTGCAAATCTTTCTGCACACCCTAATATTAATATAGATAGGGGGATAGTCAGTGCTCTAACAATATAGAAAAAACCAAAAATTAAAGAATGGATTTCTGGAAATGTTAAAAATGGATAGTGCTGGATGAGAATTTGTTTAAAAGGAAACCAACGTCACCATACATATCTAAAGTAAAAAAAGGAAAAAGTAATTTAAACTCAAAAGTACCATTCGTTTACGTACAGAGCTATTCTCTTTTATAATACAGTAAGATAGCGCTCACGTTACATGCGAAGAGAAAATTGGATCTAATAGTAATCCCGCCGGGAGCCACTTACGACTACGACGTAATTCTGATGCGAAAGGTCAACGTTAAGCAATGCTAATGTCATGTTTATGCGACGATGAGAGGAAGTTAATAAAGAGCATAAAAATAGGAATGTGTGAGCATCGTGGCGGGTATAGGCATATCAGAATGTTGACATCAATTCTTCGACGGAACATGAACATCTTCAGAATATGAAATAGGTTGTTGCAAAACCAGTTGATGAAAAGGACGTCATAGTTCAAAATAACTCATCATATCTCGGCTCATACACAACTTTATTCAGAAAAATAAAAACCGTTCAATTCAAGAAAGATTTTTCAATGTTTCCTTGTGGAGTATATCCTCCTACAATAGAAATCTAGATCACAAGAACCGAAGAATATTCGAAGGCGGTTTTAAGATGGTCCAGATAATGAAACTGCTGGTGTCGTAGGTTTGCATCGAAAGCCCGGAGAAAGTGAAAATCAGCTGGGAAGAGGTCTGGAGAATAAGGTGGGTGAGGAACGAAGCCCGATGCCCAAGGCCTATGTAATACATCGGCGACGCTGTTGTCGGCGACGTCGGCGACAGTGTTGCGCGTGCTGCTACGCACTACGCAGTACCCGCCCAACACTGTCGCCGACGTCGCCGACAACAGCGTCGCCGAAGTATGACATAGGCCTAGCTGCGTTCACTTCTGCCGGGTGACTTTCGGAGGATGAGGCAGAGCGTTGTCCTGTGGCAGGAAGGTCCAGTGCTGTTTACCACTGCCGTCCAAAAATTATAATTAGAAAGTTGAAAGCGTTCAACATTCCTATTATAATTTCTGAATAACAACCACAGGACTCTGCTGTGACTGTTCTGCCGAGATGCAGGATGCTGTAGTGGATTAAACCTTTGCAGCAGCACCAAACAGTTAACATAGTGGCCTTTTTAGGGTAGAGTTCCGACTTGAGAAATTCTGGTTTATTCATTTATTTATTATTTATTTATTCATTCAAGGCAATTTTCTGGCAAACAGATTACAAAGAAGCACAAAAGTAAAGGAACAACATAAAACAGCGCGAGTTTAAACGTTATCTTTGAAAGAAACTATTGCATACAATTCATTTTGCAGCATACTTTAATATTTAGCATTTGACAAATCTTCTATAGGCCTGGGCGGAGAGTCTCCATAGGTCTCCGTGCTCGCCCAGCAGCAGGTTGATTTCTTTGAGGATTTCGATAAGTTAGGAGGCCTGACCTGAGTCGCGATTTAGTGTCACTGAGACTCGGAGTTTCAACCTTCCTCTCCCGGTTCATGTCGGAATACCATTAAAGACTTTCTTATGTCGACAGAAACCAATTTTGCGAGAATTCGGTAGATCATGATGAAGTCATCGATTTCTCTTCTACTTTTCATGAAAGAAAGGCCAATGGTGGGGAACACCTATCCACCTAGACATACTCTCGACTTTCACCATCATACAAAACCCATTGTTCATCTACGATTAGCAAGCGATTTAAGCGATTTAGGCTCATTCTTAAGGCGAACAAGAAAATTTGAGCAGATGTTGAAGCGAGCTAGGCGCTGCTCGTCAGCGAAGTCATGGGGTATCCACTTCTCCTTCATCTTCCGCCATGCCGATTGAGGCCAAATGCCTAGATCCTGCAGCAGAGTGGACTCCTATATCTGCTTCTATCTGTCGAATAGCTGCGTCTGGCTCTGACTGAAAAGCTGATCTTAAAGATTGATCGTTTAGCGACATCCTCTGAACAGGAACAGGCTTGTCCTCGAGCTTAAAATCTCCAGAAGAAAACCTTTTGAACCAACGTTTCACTGTACATTCAGAAGGCGATTCTAAACCAGATGCCTTTGCAATATTATGTGTTTCTTCAGCTGTGGAATGTGGGAGCTTGAACTTGTAGAGCATAATCATTAGAAAATCGCTTCAGTTCAGTTCACCTTTTTTCCAAGCCCTATAACATTGTCCAGAACGAAGCTGGGCGAAAATCTGAACCGTAATTTGAAAGAGGAAAAATGCCAACAAAACGGTCTGCGCAAGTTGGCTTGAAAAAATGATTCCTTATGAGCAATAACCGTTTAGAAATCGCAATTAATTTTGCAACAACATAATAACCCTAACAATGACAATATTTCGAGCACAACAATCACGACCAAACCAGATGTATGCTCGGAAGGCTAGAGACGCTATGGAAGAGCTGTGAGACAGAGAGAGGAATAGGAGGCAGTTCGAGTGCCGGAAGCGCCTTGCCTCCACCAGACTTTGCAGCAGATATTGCACCACCCAGTGGAATAATCAGCTTAGTCGAGTCAAATTTGCGCCGGGTGCTGATCGGCTCGATTCTAGATAAAGGAAGGTACTTCATACAGTAGGTGAATTGTGTTGAGGAAAGCTTCGGATAGGAAAACCTCCATATTTATTGTTCAACCAGAGCTATCAGCAAAAAGGTTCTAAGTGATAAAGAATCGAAGAATGTGAAGCAATAACAGACGACGAGACAGCAATAAACAAGACACAACGAACGAGTGAAGCCTTTGTAGTAACCAAAGATGGAGGATGAGGTGTGCATTGCAGTCAAACTGCAGTAAAGCTCTCGCTGTTCTAACTACCAACAGTGCTACAGTACTCCATAAGACGCACAACAGCAGACCTTAACTTGGAATTGGGCACCTTCCACATCCTTTTATTCAGCTAAGTAGCTCCGAAAATCAGAAAAAATGATGTTTATATCAAATCGGATATATTTTAAACTATGTATCAAACAGTCAATTTTTAAACTAAAAAAAAGGCATATGGCGAATTCACCAGAAAACTGTAGCCTAGTCCAGAGAGTAAAAGACATGACAGAAAAGTGTTTTATTCAACGTCTTTCCAAAATAATTTCTACCTCTGGAACAAAATTCAACTTCTCAGCCTTCGTTATATTTCCACCATCTTAGGCCCCGTTTATACTTCCGACGCCGAACGACGCGATGGCATGTATAGTGGCCAAATTGATTGATCGCGTCGCTCGATCAATGTGGCCTCAATAAGTGGCGTCGCGTCGCTCGGTGTCGAAGTATAAATGGGCGCTTATGCATACTAAAGGTAGCTCTTCAAAACGGAAAGTTCTCTTGTCAAATCTGGTAATCTTTGTCAGGAATCGCTAAAGGGAGAGTTTCTTTACACTCCAAAGTTTCTGAGAACTGGTTAATTGGACGCTACATGGAAATCGTTATTAGCTCCTGTCTCCGCAGTAGCCATTTTTCGATGAAAAGAACTCGTCCGAGACCGTCTTAAACGCCTTTCTGCCCTTATTCTTCCGCGGACTTATCAGTACAAGTATCAGAGAGCTTCAGTATAATTGGTTTCTTCAAGTCTTGACTGAATTGCAGAGCATTCTTTTCACTAGAAGAAATCGGGGATGGAGCTCTCATCCTCCTTCTCTTCTGATTATCCACCAAAGGTTTTCAAAATCGTTTAAAATAAAAACAAGCAAACACGGACACACACATATAAATCGACAGCGACGTCTAGATTTGGGTAAAGCTAGTGCAAAGCCGCTAGTTATGGAAAATACAAAATGTACCTTCTCCTTTAGACTTGCACAGCCAAAAATAGTGTCCAATTTCACTGAAAACGTCTCAGTTGATCCGAAAATCCTAAAGCGGAAAATATTCTATGCAGTTTGAAAATGTAATAGTTTACATATGTTTGAAGACCTTTCCCAATGGTTTCAGAGCTATTTAGTTCGATTTGAGCGCTACCAAGAGCAGAAAATAAGTGCTGTAGATTTAAAAAAAGTCCATAGTCCTCATTTTTCCGAACCATTGTCACTTAGTTCCTGCTTTTGCCCCAAATTCCTGGTTTCCTTATTTCGTTCTACATATTTCGAACAGCGAACTGGCATCGTAGTCTACCTATAGATTATTTTTCTTTTTTTCAACAGGCCGTTTCAAAATCAGACATTTCGCCCATATTACTGCGTTCATTGAAAATTGATTGCATTCAACAATTTGCGCCGTTTTTCTTCTGTGTTTGATTTTATGTTCTCTTTTTTTGTTGTTGTTGTTCGATGTTAATTGTATATGTATATGATTTGTGCAGATAACATAATACTAAAAAATAAGTGTTTTTGTAATCTAATACAAATAAAATACGGCTTTAATCAATTCCTCTTTAGGATGCGCCACGCATTCTGCTTCTACAGAATATCGTGGAAACGATACGAATGCGTATTTGGCCAACACGGTGACTTTCGATGGTCAGCAGATGGGCAGCTCAGTGTTCTATCCTTCTCACAAAAGTTCTGCCCCACTTCACCGACCCCGGAGGAATGGAAGGATTGCTTAACCCGGACGTAAATCACCGTGTACCTCCCTCTTTGGAATTCCACGACCGAAAATAGTGTCCAATTCAGCTGAAAACGGCCTACTTTAATTGAAAGTCAAATGATTCGACCTGCACAGGAGTGACCTCCTCCGACTGCGCTACACGCCCCATAACTTAGTATTCACAAGGGACACCTGTGAACTTGCCCCTAACGGTTCTCAACAATACCTATGTGATCTTCTACGGCATTTCACAAGGAGCACAGGGATGAAGTTCGTTTGTACGTTTGTGGTGGTCCAGAAAAAGCAAAAAAAAATGCCGCCCAGGAAACCTCCTTCGATTTGGAGCTGGTTTGAGAGAAATGGAGACCATATAGTTAATCTGTGTGCTAACGAAGTTCTGGTCCACATTTGGCTTAAAAGTGAAAAGCCCAAACGAATTCGGCTTAATGTGAGCGCCAGCAAAATCACCAATGCCAGTTTCAGGAGGGGATACGTACCCTCGACCTCCGTCCATGAGTCATTTTTGGACCACCCAGTGGTCCGCAGCAAAAACGAATTTTACCCCTGTTATCACCTTGTTAGATGCTTCTAAAGATCATGCAAGTCTTGTTGAGAATTGTTGGAATAATTTCACAGACATCGCTTATTAGTCTAAAGTGCTGTGCTCGAATGACCTATTCGAACAGATATTCGAATGATTTTCATTTGAATTTGAATAATCGAAAATCACTTTCAGCAAATGTGTTCGTGTTCGAGTGTTCGAAAAATCGCGTTTTCAAATATGCTCGAATCCGAGTATTCATAGAAGTCATATTTTTCAAATGTATCCAAATTCGAATCTCCAAAAATCGCGTTTTTCAAATGTATTCGACTTCGAATCTTCAAACATCGCGTTTTTCAAATTTATTCGAATTCGTGTATTCGTAAACGTCGCGTTTTTAGAATATATTCGAGATCGAATGTTCAAAAAATCAAGCTTTTCGAACCGGAATTTTAAAAAAATCACATTTTTCAAATGTATCCAAATTCGAATGTTCAAAAAAATCGCGTTTTTCAAATGTATTCGAATTCGAGTTTTTAAAAATCGCGTTTTTCAAATGAATTCGAATTCGAATTTCCAAAAATCGCGCTTTTCAAATTTATTCGAATTCGAGAGTTCATAAAATCGCGTTTTCAAATATGTCCGATTTCGTGTATTCATAAACGTCGTGCTTTTAGAATATATTCCAGATCGAATGCTCAAAAAATCAAGCTTCTCGAATCCCAAATTCTAAAAAATCTCGTTTTTCATATGCATTCGAATTCGAATTTCCGAAAATCGCGCTTTTCAAATTTATTCGAATTCGAGAGTTCATAAAATCGCGTTTTCAAATATGTCCGAATTCGTGTATTCATAAACGTCGTGCTTTTAGAATATATTCCAGATCGAATGCTCAAAAAATCAAGCTTCTAGAATCCCAAATTCTAAAAAATCGCGTTTTTCAAATGCATTCGAATTCGAATTTCCGAAAATCGCGCTTTTCAAATTTATTCGAATTCGAGAGTTCATAAAATCGCGTTTTCAAATATGTCCGAATTCGTGTATTCATAAACGTCGTGCTTTTAGAATATATTCCAGATCGAATGCTCAAAAAATCAAGCTTCTAGAATCCCAAATTCTAAAAAATCGCGTTTTTCAAATGCATTCGAATTCGAATGTTCAAAAATCTCGTTCTTCAAATTTATTCGAATGGGAGAGTTCAAAAAATCGCGTTCTCGAATATGCTCGAACTCGAGTATCCATAAAAGTTGCGTTTTTCAAACGTCTTTGAATGCGAATGTTCAAAAGTCGCGCTTTTGGGATGTACGCGAATTCGAGTATTCTTAAAACACGCGTTATTCGAATATATTCGAATTCGAATGCTCGAAAATTGGGCGTATTCAAAACCATTCAAATACTCGGAGATTTTGCGAGAGCACAACTATAGTCTACGGTAATCATAACCTAATGCCCACTGCTTCACTCTGAAAAGCTCAAGTAGTGGCAAGCGAACCTTGGCCTTTGGATCAACCGCTGCTATAAACGTGGAATCGTCGAGAGAATCAATTCCTCCTTCGAGCACACATCATATAGAATTGATAGCGAAAAGCATAAGGCATTCATATTCCGGTGATATCGGAGAGCAACAACACGGACATATACACACATCAGCAATGAGACCATGAGGAGGCACGAGCTCACGAGCTTGTGTCGATCGTCTAAGCCGGACAGCCAGTTGGCTTCGCAATGAGATCGGACACGACACACGCTCTTGTGTAGAATCACGAAGCGTGAATAGTGAGAACGAAATCAATGTAGAATGAAGAAGACGCTGAGCACTAACAGGCCGTAGAGTAGCGGCCCGAGGACGGAGGACGTTCTAATTGCTCACGTGTCAAGCACCATGCTTCATATGGCAATCGAAGTTTAGAAGCACTTCTTCGGCCAACAACCGGAGCAACACGGACAGATATGGACGAATCAGTAACGAAGTGCACTGCTTACCTCATCATAATGGCACTCATTTGCAGCTAATAGAGGCCATGTGCTCATTTTCTATAGCGTCGGGGTGTGACAATATGAACAATTTTCACGTCAAATTGGACGCTCCTAATATGCATCCGAAATCAGAGGGAGCGTCTTCAAAACTGAAACGAACTTCTTACAGGTCAAACTATGTACAGGCTTTTCAAGGTGGTCAGAATACGTTTTGGTTCAAGGAAGATTTGGTATAACTTCCTCTGCAATTTTTTTAGTTCGCCTGCCCGAATCAATAAAAAATATAAAAATATAAATATTTCTTCTTCATAAAAATATTTTACTAAGAAGAAACAATAAATTAATTTCTGTTTGAAAAAGCTACGTGGCAGCATTTAGCATTTAGTGCATTAAGAGATGAGACCGCGCCATGTACTCGCAGAGCTCTCGCGATTTTAACTTGATTGATAGTGTGCACATGCTGCTTACTTATGTGTGTTCTTTGCAATTGGGTTTGTTGCATCGTTTCCTGGCGTGCCAATCCATGCAAACAAAGATTGTGCTACTAATTGAATAAAAACGGCGACATCCTGAACGAGTGCATGGCGCAACCTCTCCTTTTGCCACCAAAAAATGCCCGCCTTCCAGCTCTTTAAAACAAACAATAAACCATTATTTACCTCGAAAAAATAAAATATTATATAATTTCAAACAGTGTGTTCATGTATTGAGTAAGTAGTAAGTAAGCGCACCAGTCAACAGCAGGGATGCGCGGAAATTTTCTCGAGAAGAGCGGAACACGGAATACGGAACGGAAAAGCTCAAAAATAGGCGGAAACTGGAATACGAAACACGGAAACGGAAGTCCCCTAGCGAGGAACACTGGAGAACCTTCTAGAAGGTTTTTACACTTGCCTGATATTATCCCATTTCTAAGGAAAATTATAGAATTTTGAAAATTTTCGGACAGGAATTATTGGACAGCCTGGTACATTTGGCATACTGATGCATATAATAGAGAGTGTCTCTAAGAACAGGGCTTAATTAATATTCCAATGTTGTTCTTTGCCATCACACTCTCTTCGTGGCCACATATTTCATTTTTATAGCCATATTTAGTAATTATATGTGATTTTAGATAAATATATGCTTATAATAGTGTTAAAAAGGTCATCTTCGGTTAGGACGCCACTCCCGTTATAACGTAGATTTTCTCCGGTCCCTTCATACGCGTTATAACGAGAGGGAACTGTACCATAATGGTAGTAAAAATTAAGTTGTCACTGTCGACTTTAGGAAACGGGCAAGGCAGCATGCGACTCTTTTCCTGCAACATATAGCTATGAAAAATCCTTGTATTCGTATCATTGCTAAGATCTGAGATGACTTTTCAAACCATACTAGTGTAACAAATCGAACTTCACGTGAAATCTTTCTGTAAATAGGAAGAAAGTATTTTGAACACAATGAACCCAGCTGACGAGTAAGATGCCAGAGATTTCGCACCTCATAACACTTAGCCGGTCTTACTGAATGTCCCCGATTTATCCCAATTGGGAGGGGCAGCGCTAAGGTTACAGTTGCCTTCAGCATTCCCGCGACACGACATCCACTCTCTAAGTTCGCATGGGTACCATAGTATCATTTGGCAGTAGTTGAAGCTCTGCAACAAACTCAAAGGAGTGAGTTGAGAGGCAAGACACCGCATGCCCTCATCCGACTGGGATAGATCCAATGTCCGTTATGGACACAATGTTAGCCACCTAAGAATGATTACAGAACTGTCATCTAGAATTAGTGTTCCAAGCCACACCTAAGATTATTAGGGAAAGGATGAGCATGCTCCGGATAAGAAATTTGAACCCTGATTCAAACACTATGAAACCTTCTGTGGCCTTATACTAAGGGTAAACGAAAATAACGTGGACAAGATTTTTTTTATCATAATTATAAAACAACCGACAATTCGAGAAAACAACGACTAAATTACAACAATACAAACATTAGGGCACATCATGTTCAAGTGGTTTCGAAGTGGCCTCCCTTGGAGCGGAGGGCAAAACGTTTCGCGAATTTTTCGGCGATGGGCCGCAGGTCATCAGAAGACAACCGTTCTCACTCCTGGCGTAAGGATTCCTTCAGGGACTCGAGACTGTGGTGGCGTTTGACGCCGACCCCAGACTCTAAAATGCCCACACACTGTAGTCCATCGGATTCAAATCCGGAGAATACGGCGGCCATTCCGAAGGCATGATGAAGTCGGGGAAATTGACCTTGCACTACGCCTGCGCACTCTTCGCACTATGTGCGAGTGCAGAGTCCTGTTGGAACGTCCAATGGGCATCGCCGAAGTGCTGGTGGGCCCATGGAAGAACTACGGACTCGAGAATGTCTCGCTGGTACACACTTCGTCGATTTCCTTTATCCACGAAAACCAGGGGTCTTGCGGCTGGCACAGATTCCGCCCCAAACCATGACAGATTGCGGGTTTTGGACGATAGACGAGGTGCTTGGAGCCTCTGTAGACCACATCCTACCATTTTGGCAATTGTGCGCCTGCTCCACGGTGAACAGCTTCTCATCCGTGAACAGAATCTGTTCCCAGGTACGATCTGCGGCACATCGTCGAAAATTTCGCGAAACGTTTGGCCGTCTGCATCCGCTTCAAGGGAGGCCACTTCGAAATCACTTCAAGATGATGTGCCTTAATGTTTGTATTGTTGTCAATTAGTCGTCGTTTTTTCGAATTGTTGGTTGTTTTATAATTATGACGAAATAACCTTGTCCACGCTATTTGGTTCATCCTGTAATCTGTAGTACATCGTTTCAAGAAAAGAAAAAATAATCCAACTTTGTTACTACACTGTTTTGACATCAGGATGTACCACTGGTTTGAAGGCAACAGAATCACAAAAAGGAGACGCATAGTTGACCTCTTTCTTCAGCCTTCCGTTTAAGTTCAAGAAATAAATTAAGGCAAAGCAATCAGTAAGTGATGAGTCACCATTTCCGTTCCGTCTTCTGGCCCAAGAGAGAGCTGAACAGGACTAAAAAAGACCGAAAACCGGAATTCGAAACACGGAAACGGAAATTCCGCACATCCCTGGTCAACAGCTTCCGCTTGACGTAAAGTGGAAGACACAAATTTGTCCGGCTACCAACCATTACAAATACATATTTGACAAGGATTTTTTCAGTTTGCCTCTGGATGCTTGTTCCTAAGCTCAGATAAGCGTGTCGTAGCTCAATCGGAGGAGGCGCGGGCCGCCGCATCAGGTTCCTGGTTCAGATATCCCGCCCAGGCTCGCCAAGTCTTCCATTCCTCCGGGGTCGGTGGATTGCTACCACACTTGGCTGGGAAGAACTGTGCGCTGAGATGTCCATCGGCTTATCGCCCTGGTCATTGTATATAGGCCAAATATGCTCCACTATTGCCTCCACGATATCCAACAGAAGTAGAATGCGTTCCTCACCCAAATAAATTGGATTAATGCCACCTTTGCCTTTGCCTTTTTATCCTAGAAAAGCTCAGAATAATGAGCCCAACTCGATAACGGAATATGGGGACAATCTCATATCCCGAGTTCCCTTTTCCCATCATCGCGTAGAAGTAGATGCGATTCTGTCGAACATGATCCCTCCCATACTCAGATGTCACGTCATCAGAACGACTATACGAAGTTTGAATGAAACAAATTAAGGATCAAACAACACTAGAAATTCTCACTCTTTGAACAGAAGGCGTTTTCCTCGAGTTTGAGCCGGACCCAGGTGTCGAGGCGTGCTGCTAGCTAACGACCGACTAGTTCATAATGGCTATGTAGTGTTGGCATATAAGTGTGCAACAACAGGATACCCGCACGACGGATGTTTTTTCTTCTCTTTCGTTCGTTCATATTTGACTATAGGAAGCAATCATGTAGCCATGATATACCATAGCTAGACGTCAGGTACAAATCGAATTGACACTTCACTATCGAACTGAATAAATAAAAGGATAAAGGATAAAGGACGGCGTTACTCAATCCCTTCTGGGATGCGCCAGCGCATTCTACTTCTACGGGATGTCGGAGGCGACATGAATGCGTATTTGGCCATGCAATGACTTGCGGTGGCCAGCCGATGAACAAGTCAGCGCTTCATCCTTCCCAGACAAGTCTGGTACCAATTCACCGAGCCCGGAGGGATAGAAGGCTTGGTTGGCCTGAGGGGGAAATCCGAACCAGGAACATGGTACCGGGTGCACGCGACAGTCGCGCCTCCTCCGACTGCGCTACACGCGCCTATCGAATCGAACTGAATATCCACAAGAAAGTGGCCTTCTTTCAACTCAAGCCGGATACTTATTTGAAAAAAAAAGTTTCGAAAACTTGAACTTTTTTCAATTTTTTTATGAAAATTAACGATTCTAAACCTACAGCGCGAATGCACAAATTTGTTACTATTGAATTGCAAGTTAATTAATGGAGAGTTTCAGTTCCGTTCAGATAGCGTTGTGTATACCACTGTACTTTAAACTGAAAATGTCTAAAAAAATCTGAAATTTGTGAATCTAAAAGTTCAAATCGAACTGAATATCCAATATGGAAATGGTCTCTTCTCTAGCTAAACCTGGCAGTTATTTGAAAAAAGTGTTTCAAAACTTTGCACAAACTTTTCTATTCACTTCTTCCTTTTCATTTTCCTTTGAAATTTATCAATTATACAACGTATTTTCAAAAATTCTATCCCGGAGGGATAGAAGGCTTGGTTGGCCTGAGGGGGAAATCCGAACCAGGAACATGGTACCGGGTGCACGCGACAGTCGCGCCTCCTCCGACTGCGCTACACGCACCCATCGAATCGAACTGAATATCCACAAGAAAGTGGCCTTCTTTCAACTCAAGCCGGATACTCATTTGAAAAAAAAGTTTCGAAAACTTGAACTTTTTCAATTTTTTTATGAAAATTAACGATTCTAAGCCTACAGCGCGAATGCCCAAATTTGTTACTATTGAATTGCAAGTTAATTAATGGAGAGTTTCAGTTCCGTTCAGATAGCGTTGTGTATACCACTGTACTTTAAACTGAAAATGTCTAAAAAAATCTGAAATTTGTGAATCTAAAAGTTCAAATCGAGCTGAATATCCAATATGGAAATGGTCTCTTCTCTAGCTAACCTTGGCAGTTATTTGAAAAAAGAATTTCAAAACTTTGCACAAACTTTTCTATTCACTTCTTCATTTTCATTTTCCTTTGAAATTTATCAATTATGCAACGAATTTTCAAAAATTGTTCTATTTGATGGAGAGTTTGAGTTCCGCTTAGATAGAGTTGCGTATATAGCATTTTTACTTTAAAATAAATATCTTGTAAAAATTCCGAAATTTTTGAAACTAAAGTTCAGGCATCTAAATTCGAATAAACACACGAAGTCAAAAGGCTCTTTTGTTTTAAAGAAATTTGTAGTAAAAGTATGCTGGGAAAAAATTCTATCATTTATCGTTGTAGTACTAGTCTGCATATCGCAAGCCTCAATAGGCAAGCGCTATTTATTTATTTATTTATTTATTTATTTATTTATTTATTTATTTATTTATTTATTTATTTATTTATTTATTTATTTAAATCAATGTCAAATAGGCGTGCAGCTTACATTAGATTGAAAACGATGGAAATAACACCTGCAAGATAAAAAATTCGAAAAAAAAGATAAACAAACATCAGAAAAACAAATCGCTCCACAGAGGCAACAGGTTTTTTAATTCCACTACTGACAAAAAACGACCAGAAGTTGAAATGTCGAGCCCTGATAAGTTAAGATCTACTTGGAAAGCTCGTGTGACACAAGGTACCTTTATTTATTTATTTATTGGAGACGTGATAATGTCACGTAAACCTTACATTAAAAGACCAGCAAAATACAAATACAACCTTGAAAGCGCACAATTTAAAAAAGGTAAAAAGTGTGAGCAATCAGATTAAAACAAGTTGAAACAAATGAAAACCACAGTAATGTAATCGCTCCTGCAGAAAGTAAAACTAAATGATGAATTTCATAGAAAAAATGATTGATCTCCTTTGAGTCGACGGTCAAGAAAGCCTTTGAAACCTTCGAGTGACATTTAAAGAGCGTTCTCTTTTAGAAGGAGAGGAAGAGTCGAATAGTTCTGTTAGAAAAGAAGCTGGTCCTAGCCTTACTTTTTGCAACCTGCACCGCAAGTCTAAGGCCACCATTTCTAGTCCGACTAGACGTGAAAACGAAGAACTGGTGCAAATGAACATTTACAATACCCCTAAGGATCATGAACATCATGACCAGATCATGTTTGATTTATTTATACCTTGACCGGAAAACATCATTTCTCCTAACTTTCTGAAGAAAGGACGACCGTCAGAATGACCTATTAGCTACACAAGGAAGAAACCAGCCCAGTTCCTTCAGAGAAAGTGGTTTCATCCCGACACTATTTTTAAGACTACGTAATCCTATTTGTGACGGCGCCAAAAATATGCCCGAAAAAATAACTTGAGCTCGTCAACGAGACGTCAAAGGCGTCGTTCGTATTCGCTGGGACGACTATGTGCTGCTTATATGAGTGACAAGCGTTGCACATGGTATGAAAGTGCATCCACGTCTAGTAGATCGCTGCTATTAGCAGAGGAGAGAGGGCGAGGACCTAGGCAGAAGGGCAAGATGAGCGCGGACTGGTGGTGTGTGACTCGGGGGTCGAGGACATCCCGAGCTGGCAAATGTATACGTATGCGGATTATTAAGATGTGCCTAAGTAACCGCGGAAACTCCTCGTTCTACCCAGCCAGCCGCGATTAGCCACACTCTTCAATGAGGGTATTCGTGCCGCCGCAGCCGCCGACAGATATCATTCCGCCAGACTACTTCCTGTTTTTCGCCTGCACTTCCCATGGGTTCGAAGCCAAGTTCCATAAGTGTCCAAGTCTTTGAAACAAAATGAATAAAGGATAAAAGGGATAAAAGGAAACAGTGTTACTCAATCCCTTTAGGAATGCGACACGCACTCATCTTCTACGTGATGTCGTGGAGGCGATTTGATCGCGTGTTCGACCATACAAAGACTTGCGGTGGCCAGCCTATGAAGAAGTTAATGCTTTATCCTTCCGGTACCAATTCATCAACCCCGGAGGGATGGAAGGCTTGGTTGGCCTGGGGGGGGGGGGGAAATCCGAACCTGGTATTAGGTGCAGGCGACAGTCGGCACCTTCTCCGACTGCGCTACACACGCTCTAATAAAATAAAACGGTATATGTCGCGGAGGTGAGTAGCATTGGGAGATGGGAACGCCCCATCCAATCAGACCGCATTGAATGGACGCGCCATTCATAGAATGCGTAGTCGATACCCTGATCGGCTGGCTCGTGATCGGTCTGTGCTCTGCTAGGTTATTATTGGCTGGCGCGCTCCTACCTACCAATGCTGCTCACCTTCGCGACATGTACTAATAAAACATAACAAATTAGAAAAACAAATAAATAAAAGCCAGAAGGAATTATACATATATGAAATAATGTCACTTTTGTAAAAAAAACATTGGAGGAAACAACATGACCTACACTTTAGTAAGATATAAGTTATCATTTTTGATAGTGCATGGGAAATACAGTGGAGTTATTTTAGGAAAACGAAATTTAGAAACAGTTAGTCGACGTCAACACCATGTGCATTCAAACGGTTTCATAATTTTATAGGTGAGCCCTAGGGTGAGGTTATGAGAAACTGTTCATTTGAAGCAGGTGGTGAAGAAATCTTCTGGCTTTTACGTCTTTAATTTCAGTTTTTCCTAAATTTTCTCACGAATTTTTGGCGCTATCGTAATTTCACAACTTTAGAGGTCGAGGAGAGGTCGAAGTGTTTTTCGCCGAAACTTCGACCAAGGTGGTTATTTGGGGTGGTGATCACGAATCTGCCCACTACGGTAAATTACGGTATTAGTGGGTGGCTAAGGTCATGATCACCGACCTCGCCCAAACTTCGTCTATGGGTTTTTTGGAGCTTATGCGTGTGCTGATCATGACTGATATCAGTCTTGGTATTACGGTAAAGTACGGTGGGTTACTATGTATAGGTAGGAGTGACTAGGGCTGGCGTGGTCATGATCACGGATTTCGCCCAAACATTGTCTCTAGGGATTATCTGGAGTGCTGATCACGAAGCTACGTCTTACGACATATTTGTGACTGCTTCTTCTTCTTCAGCGTTTGTCCCGCTTCGTGGCGGGGTCCGCTATTCTGGTGTCATGACGCCACCTTTCCCGATCCAGCGCTAGATCAGGGTGAACATCAGTAATCTTCAAGTCCGTATGTAACGTATCTAACCAGCGCTGCTTCGGGTGCCCTCTAAGCCGCTTTCCTATGACCTCGAAGTTAATGCCTATCTTGCGGACGCTGTCTTCTTCTCCACGCAGAACGTGGCCGTACCATCGCAAGCGAGCTTCGCGCATCTTGTCAGTTATCGGCGCGACACCGAACTTCTGCCGAATAGCATCATTTCGGATGCGATCCAGGAGCGTAACTCCTGCCGTCCAGCGCAGCATCTTCGTTTCCATTACGCTGAGGCGACTTTCCGCTTCCTTTGTCGCAGGCCAACACTCAGCTCCGTACATCGCTACCGGCCGGACGACTGCTCTGTAGATCTTCGACTTCAAGCGCACTGGTGGTCCTGGGACTTCCACATAGGACGGCCTTAAAGCCTCGTCTATGTCCCTTGACTTCCGGCAGGACCACCTCGCCTCCTGCACCGCACAGAAATCAACTCTTCTACGCTCCAGTGCTTCAACCAACTCGCACGAGTGGCCCGTCAGCGTACCCACATCCAGCGTAGCCACGCGGGTCCTGCTTACGTTACGGGACTTTCGGACTAGCTCAGTTGCCCCCCGATGCCGTCCTCGCATCAGGGACCCTCGCATACTTTCCACAGTCGCCGGGCTTTGCGATGCGCGCCGGCTCCCGCGGACGCCGTAGCACTATCTCGAAATACGTGAGCTGACATGCACCATGTGATGTGACATGGGTCTTCGTAAGCCGGCCTGTCACAAGGGCCTGTCGCCTGCAATCGAATGTCCGTGATCGGCTTAGCTCGCAGAGCGAACAGTTTCCAGTGGCACCACGTGGAGGAACGGACATCGCCATATTTGTGACTGCTGGCTGCTTATAACCGCATAGTCAAGGATACCACCACCTCACTGTTAATCACCGCCTGAACCTCGTCAATCTGAACACAAGAGCTAAAAATAGATGTCTAATTTGTGTTCAGCACCCCAAGTAACTTCGTCTTGCATAGACGAATTCTGGACGAAATCGGTGATCATGACCTTAGTCACCCGCCCCTAACGTAACTCACCGTAGTCGACCAAAATTTCAAAAACGGATGACAGATTCGTGATCAGCACCCCAAATGACACCCATAGACGAAGCTTGGGCGAAATAGGTGATCAATAGGTAGGGGTGGCGGCGCGGTCATGATCACCGATTTCGCCCAAACTTCGTCTCTGTGGATTATCTGGGGTACGGTAGGTTACAATAGGTAGAGATGACTAGGGCACGGTAGGTTACAATAGGGGGTGACTGAGGTGCGATAGATTACAATAGGTAGGAACCTTAGCCACCAGCACCTATCGCAACCAACCGTAATCGACCAAAATTTCAAAAACGGATGTCAGATTCGTGATCAGCACCCCAAATGACCCCATTAGACGAAGTTTGGACATCGGTGATCATGGCTTTAGCCACCCGCACCTACCGAAACCTACGGTAACCGGCCGAAATTTCACAAATGGGTGTATATTCGTGAGCAGCACCCTAAAGCACCTCGAGCGAATTTTCGGCGGAAAAAAATCGGAAAAAATTCGATTTCTCTTCTACCTCTGGAGTAGTGAAAGCACAATAGTGTCGAATTTTTCGAAAAAATAATTAATGATTAGACGTCGGTGGCTTGGAAATGGCTATCCGTGCTCTTCAACTATTAGGTTGTAACGAAATAAATGGCACTGAAAAACTGTAAATTTAAACAGTTAATATCTCGGCTTGTAGGCAAGTTTATCAACTGAAATAAAAACCTTCTGATTCTACACATCTTTGCCAATGTGACACAAGCTTTTTTATCCCAGTAGCATAAAAATCAGAAGTTCTGGAATTGACGAAATCTTCGAAGGCACTTTCGGCATCCTGTTGGTATTTGAATATTTTCCCTACCAAGAACTCGCCAAGATGCTTGAAGAAATGGTAATCTGTTGGGGAGAGGTCGGGAGAAAACGGAGGATGTGGTAGAATTTCAATGCTCAGCTCAGATCTCATATCGTCGATTTCTTTGCTCCTCAGACAGCTCGTGAGGCACCCATCTTTCCAGCTTTTTGGTCTTTCCAATTTCCTTCAGATGCCGGGCAGCTGTGTTGTGACTGACGCCAAGAACCTTCGCTATCTCCCTGGTACCTTTGTGTGGATCCTCCTCTACCACATCTCTCAGCTTGCCCTCATCAACATCACTATGCCTCCCACGACCTTCATGTTCTTCCAAGCTCTCATCTCCATCCCGGGACTTCTGATACCAACGATACGCCGTCCGAATTGTGGAACATCCTTGACCGAATGCGGCGTTGATCTTCTCGTCCGCCTCCTTAGCTGTAGTGCCCAGCTTGAATTCATACAAGCAAATGCCTCGGATTACCCTTTTGTCCATCTGCAAAAAAGTCAATAAAACTCTAAAGTTTTCCCACTTTTACATAGAAAATTTGGTACTCACCGGTAGAGCAAAGTTTGCGCTTCTAAATGATATGCCACTTGTTACGGTTTGTTCTTGATCAAACGCGTAAAGACGCGCCAAAAAATGGCGCGAGTCAGTGCCATTTAATTCGTTACAACCTAATAATTACATCGAAGGAGTTCAAAAAAGATAAAACCAAAGAATTAGTTCAGTTCTTGGAAAATGGTGCTAATTCTGAGGATAGTGAAGAGAAGTGCGAGCGTGTGGTGACACTCCAGGATAGTTCCGCTGAACTGGAAATGTGCATTAGCGGAGCTGTTGGATGCGTCTGGCGGCAGAAATTGTTGTTAGAGCGGCGAGCGCATTTACTGCTTAGTTACGAGCAACGAATGAGCCAGCGGAGATGTCAAGTTAGTCGGTCGGCCACCAATCTGTGAATCCGCTGTCCGCTTATAGAAGTGGTGACGAGGAGGGGGCTGGGAGTCATATGCCGGCTGTTGATAGGATAAGCAGTTTATGCTTGCTTGCGCATCGACGGGACATTGGACATGCTGATGACGGCGATTCTTCTGAAGTGCTCTCCCCCCCCCCCCCCCCCCGACCAGGCGGCCGCAATGCTTCTGCTTTCAGCACACAACTCGTGCCAACCGCGGTGACCGGAGCGGCAGCGAAACTGTCAGTTGCAGCGCTACAATTTACGGCTGACAGCGTCTCACCGCTGCTCGCCCAAATTACCCCGAGGCGATTCGCGCGCCTCGTTCACATTCGGCAATAACCCCTACGCCCCTCTCCTAGCCTGAAAAGCGTCGGTCACACGGTTCGACGGGGAGAAAAAGAGAGAGCATTTGTGGAGCCAGAAACTGATACAAAAGGAGATCAGCACGAAAAATTACAGCGAAACGAAAATTCAAAGATCAGCAGAAATATAATATTAGGGGGGGGGGGGGCAAAAGTAATGAGACACCCCATGCCGTGTCCATATATCTCGTAGCTGGAGTCTGGTTTCGTGCTTGTCGTATTCGTATGATTGTATGCTACTTACTGAAGCCCATCTGAGAAGTTACCACTTCCGCCCTTTCCAGAAGCATGCCAAAACCCCAGCCTGTCTCATGCCGAAACCCCAGTCTGACTAGTCGACCTGTGTCGCGCAAATCTCGCCCAATTCCCAACCCCGAGCAGCCTGAGCTCAATATTCACGCCAGATGAGAAGCACGTCTTCTACCTTAACCCTGCCAAGCAGCGAGTCTGGGTAAGGCCTGGTGACCTGTTACCGACCTTCGTTCGGCGAGATGTTCACGGCGAGAAGCATCTTTGGAGCTTTTGGGTCTGCGCCCATGGATCGGTTTACCGGAAGCTGTTTCCCAAGAGCACCACGATATACTCCAAGGTGAACGAAATAGAAGAAATGGGCCGGCGACTCGCTCTTATTCAGTCGAAGCGCTTCAAGAAGGTTCTCCTCTTCGACAACGCCGCACCCCATTGGGAACAAATAAGCACGGATAAGCTTGGCCAGCTGGGCTACGTTCACATGCCTCACCCACCGTATTCGCCGGACATCTCTCCATGCGACTACCACTACTTCTTGAGCCTACAGGACTTCCTGGTCGGAAGGGACACAAGAACCCAAGCAGTCCTTGACAACCATATCGAGCACTTGATCAACACCAGGTCCAAGCAGTTCTGGAAGGATGGGATCAGGAAGGTGGCTGAGCGATGGCACCAAGGTCCTTGCCCTTAATGGCAAATACATTCCTCAGCACCGTTGAGTTATAATTGAGTTATAAAGAGATAAAGATTTTTTTCATTTTGTCTCATTACTTTTGCCCCCCCCCCCCCTAATACTTCGAAACCATTGCTGCTGTGCACTTCTAAGCCCAAAGAAAAGGCCTGAACTTTGGAATCCCTCTTGAGCATTTCCTTCGTAATGATGTTTCAACATACGGTGCTCATTATCGACACTTTTGCCCCCCCCCCCTAATAGGTCTAATATAATAGTGCAAAAGTATATTAGTACAGGGTGCGCCAAAATTATGGCGACAGCACATGCGCAAACAATTTGACCTTTTATTAGGAGCGTCTGCCTTTTTTCGTGCTCTTATTGTTTTTATTGAGTCGATTAGTTTATGCTCACCTCAGCAAAACATAACAATAAGTCGTTTTTCAAGATAGTGAAACGTTCGTGCCACTGTTCTTAAATCATTGAGCTTTACCGTCAAGGCTTCTTGGCACGCTACATTCACCACCGTCTTGGTGTTCATCAAAGTATTATGAATAGGTCCATCAGACGCTAAGAAGACCTGGGAATCGAGTATGATAGATCCGGACGGGAAAGACACGTATCTGTGACAACTACGGACAACATTAGGAAGGTACGTGAACGAATTCGCAGGAAGGCGGCGCGCTCGATCCGCCGGTTGTCGGGAAAATGGACATCATGGAGACGTCGTTGGGAAGAATCTTCCGTAAACTGGGACTTAAGGCCTACAAGAAGACCCACGTGCACCCTCCTGGACCTTCAAACAGGAAGGAGTTCCAGCTCACAGAGCAAGAATGCTGCAGGACTGCTGCAAAGGCAACTCTCCGCAATTCATCAGCTTCCACGAGTGGCCAGCCAACTCTCCAGATTTGAATCCGATGGATCACACGGTCTGGCCAGCTCTGGAAGCCAAAGCCTGCGGGAAACCTCACCGCCCCGTGGATCCTTTGAAGAAAGGCGTGGGATGAGCTCAACGCGCCTTACTTGCGTGCCGCCGTCGATGCCTTCCCGAAGCGTCTCAAAGTCTATATCGATGCCGATGGAGATTAGCTTTGAATCTCAATGTTGCGTATAGTTTACAATAGACTGATAAACATTATCTCATCGTTGGTTTCTCGAAAGTACCGCATTTTCTCTCTCGGCGAATTGAAAACCTTGTCGCCATAATTTTGGCGCACCCTGTATAATAGTGGTGAGTGCTGATCGGTGCCACGAGGTGTGGATGTTGCGTTCGATCAAACGGCATCGGTAGTGTAATGGCGTAGAGCATTCCCGCCCGGTTAGAGGGAGGTGCGGGTTCGAGTCCCGCCTGGCGCTAGAAGTTTTGATCGCAACAAAACATCGTTATGACAGCTCACAACCTCGATACCAGCCACTTGAGGCTTAAGGAAACGGATTTGAAAAATATAATAAATAAGCTTCTGCTGGCGTCCAGCCAGAATGTCCTTCCAGATGTTGAATTTGGCCACCGTAAAATGTCTACCCTCCTCCGCTACAGTGTTGTCTTGCTTTCGGTTTCCTTACCTACTTTTACTCAAAGTATTCCGTTTTATTATTCCTCAAATTAATTTGTTGCTTTTTTTCTGTTGTTTCTTTGTACCCCTGTTAACACATGAAATATTCCATGTAATTAAAAAAATGAGTAAACCAAATATATCATTTTTAAGCCGAGTTGTACATTTTTCGAATCAAACTGGACACTTTTCAAAACAAATTAGACACTATTAAAAGCTAGCTTTAAGATTTTTTGAATCAAATCAAACTCTTTCAAATCGAAATAGCCTTCAGGCAGGTTAAACTACAAACTCAGTAAGAAGGCTAGAATAATTATTTGTTCAACGAAAATCAGAAATAACTTTCTGTTTTCAAAAAAAATTTCAGTCTACCTGCCCCATAAAGTGTAATAATTCTATAAAAAAAATTATTTCTAGAGAGAACAATTACAAACTAAAATTTGTTTTAAAGCATAGAAGCAAGCATATACATAGTGCATTGAAATATCAGATCGCGCCATGCTATCAATCTAATAAAAATCGCGACGTCTTGGAAAAAAGCATGGCGCAATCTCTTTTTAGGCGCCAGAAAATGCACGTCGTTCTGCTCTTTAAAACAAGATTTAAACCATTGTTTTTCCTCAACTCAAAAATTTTATAAAACTTCTAACTTCTTTTTTCGCTCAGTAAAAAATAAGAATTGATCTGTATAGGAAACTTGTGAATCCTATCCATCTGCTACGTTTCTTTGCCACCTCAAACGGTCAACTACTGACAATCGATAAAACCGATCGAATGATTGCCCAATCCATGTTGTTTACTTGATGTTAATTCCGTAGATCAGCCCTCAGCTGAGATCGATAATATCGATCAAAATGTTAGGCCCGCTTATAGTCCTTTAGCTTTAGGCAAACACACAGACAGACAGACAAATAGATGGTAGCTCTTCAGTGAATATGGCCCTGTTTAACGTTACATCGACATCTATTGCCACCCGTAATGTGGCAAACGCTGAGCCTATGAAGCCGCCAAGGCCTGCGCATATCTTGTCTTCGCTTATCAATTCTGTGTTTTCTATTTTCTTCTTACACTTTTATTTTATTTTTATTTTTATTTTCTTTATATGCACCGCATGGTTTGCCTACACGTTATCATGGAGAAATAGGCGACATATAGAGGGCATGAAGAGAAGTTCTTCTATGCTCAACATGCACCCCGCCTACCGAATAGGACGTGCATATCAATCTGGACTCGACTACGTTCATAGGGACAACAAAAGCTACAGTTGCTATGGCAAGAATCAAAAAAAAAAACACACATTCTGATCAATGAGTACATTTACTTCAGCGCTTGCCGAGCCATCGAAAAAGTGTCCCAGGGGCAACAGTCAGCAATTACAATTACGGGTGGTTACCCTCTTAGAGCTAACATTAGCGTGATAAACGACGTGCTTGTTGTGAATAATGGACGAGAATTCAGAATTGCTGGCGCTTCTCCGAGCAAACTCTCGGCCGCATTAGTGACCAGAGCCGCTTAGAAAGCTCGACGGCTCATTAAAACTCATCGGGCTGCATTTTTATTTCAAAGCGCCGAATTAGACAACGGACTATAACCGAAATGCTATGTTAATTTTCCTAGTCCGGGGGGCCACATAACTAAAAAGTATGTAAAAAATCGACTTGGGACTTACCGAGCGACTCCTGTTAGAGCACGACAGAACCTAAAACAAAGAAAAAACGAACGGATAAATAAAAAAATAAAATCGCCGCGGTTTTACAACCGTTTCGGCGGGCAAAGAGCGACGCAATGGAGTCGTGCCTCGTGCTGACCGCCGCCTGACATGTTATAACCAGGATCTAACATGGTGAGGAGGGCACATAACTTCACCCGCTTACAACCGCGGCGAAAACATTTTTTTTTTCGTTTTTTTTTTGCTCGTGAATTCTTCTGGTTTAGGTCCTATCGTGCTCTGTAGGAGTCGCTCGGCAAGTCCCAAGTCGATTTTTTACATACACTTTAGTTATGTGCCCCCCTCCGGACTAGGATGGATCCCATTTTTTCACTAAAGCAAGCGGTTGCAATAAGCTGCCCAGGTTATTCGAAATAATCGTGCTATCTACTAACAACAGGGAAACTTGCAGTTCTAGAAGCAGAACAGTAGACGTGGCTGGAATCTCATCAGAAGTTAGTAGCAAAAGTGAAACACAGCATGTGCCACGATAAAAGTGGAACGCGTGGCGCATCCGAAAAAGGATCAATTAACGCCGTCCTTTATCGATTTTTACCTATCATGAATAAAGTCAAGTTTTTCAACAGGTGTAACCCGAAAGGAGAACGGACGTTCGTGCAAACCATCAATCAAATCCATCAGCACAACTAAGCAGAAGGAATCAAATGCACAATCTTTAATAAGTCAGAGCGATTCTCGATCAACTTCTCCGTTGTAATGTAAAATTTAGCGAATTTGTAACATAAAGGATAAAGGATAAAGGACGGCGTTATTCAACCCCTTTTGGGATGCGCCACGCATTCTACTTCTACGGGATGTCGTGGAGGCGATTTGAATGCGTATTTGACCTACACAATGACTTGCAGTGGCCGGCCGATGAACAAGACAGCGCTTTATCCTTCCCGGACGAGTCTGGTATCAATTCGTCGACCCCGGAGGGATGGAAGCTTCGTTGGCCCGGGCGGGAAATCCGAACCAGGAACCTGGTATCGGATGCACACGACAGCCGGCACCCTCTCCGACTGCGCTACACGCACCCATAGCAAATTTGTAACATAGCAAGGCTAACTCTTGTCGGACTCACACATATTTTATGTTTATTTATTTATTTATTTACTTCATGCATTCATGGGTGCGTCACAATGGAATAATAATCAGCACTCCATAAAGAAAGACACTAGGGTTATGTCAAGAATGCAATTAAAAGAACAAGGAACGAATATGAATCAAGACATGACTAAGCAGGAAACTGAGGGGTAGTAGTTGTTCCTTTTATAATGCTGATCTCGAAATACCTCATGAAACTTATAACCCTCAAGGGATGCCACTTACCAAACAATCGAGTTAAAACGTGTCAGTGACGTCGTTTGATGAGCGATTGGATTTCAAACCGTGTCACGGATGTCGATAGGTAAGCGATCGGATTGAGAATACGTTCAAGGGATGCTGCTTACCAAACAATCGAGTTAAGAAAACATGTCAGTGACGTCGTTTGGTGAGCGATCGGATTCAAAAGGACGTCGCAAATGTCGATAGGAGAGCGACTGGACTCAACGCCGTGTCACGGATGTCGAGTGGTAAGCGAGCTTCCAGGGATGCCATTTACAAAAGGATAGTATTCAGAAAACGTGTCAGTGACGTCGTTTGATAAGCGAATGGAGTCAGAAAACGTGACCCAGGCGCCTCTAAGCGGTCGGTCGTATTCACAACCGTGTCACGGATGTCGAGTGGTAAGCGACCGGATTGAGCAAACGTTCAAGGGATGCCACATACCAAACAATCGAGTTAAAAAACTTGTCAGTGACGTCGTTTGATAAGCGATTGGACTCGAAACCGTGTCACGGATGACGAATGGTAAGCGATCGGATTGAGAAAAGGTTCCGGGGATGCCGTTCACCAAACAATCGAACTAAGAAAACGTGTCAGTGACGTCGTTTGGTGAGCGAATGGATCTAAAAGGATGTCACAAAATGGATTTGAAACCGAGTTACGGATGTCGAATGGTAAGCGATTGGATTGAGAAAACGTTTCAGGGGTGCCACTTTTCAAACTATCGAATTCTGGAAACGGGGACGTATAACGCTACAAGTATATTCCTTCTTAGAGTGTAAATGTCGCTTAAAAGAACATTTTAATCAGAAAATTTCTGAATGAACAATAGCTCTAATATTCCAAAAATGCTAACGAAAATTAAATAAAGAAGAAAGTAATTTTAAGGTCCGTAACATGGCTTTGGTCAACATAGTGTTCATTGAAACAGAACGAGTTGCTTGTAGGTAGACCACCGACGCTGTTGTCTATTCTCTAAATAATCCGTAGATCGCTAACGATAAAGTATTATTTTCAAGCTACCGCGGAGGTCAGCAGGCTGCTTTCTTGAGGTCTATCATGGGCGGCTATCCCTGAATTGATAAACGGTCACCCGAGTTCGAGACACAAGGACAGGTTCGCCATCACATGAACACCGTTCAGCCCAGATTTGAAAAAGGGAAGCTTCTGAAGACTAGTCCCGAGCGGCCAAGCTGCAGCTAACGGGAAGGCGTCGACTTTTTATGCAGTAGCAATGAATGGAGTCCAGGAAGGAAGTCGCTGCAATACATTTTAAAGGAATGGCTCTTCTCGAACACGCCTAGTAGACCGTGGAAGTGACGAGCAGCGTGCAGAAACGATAGGACCATCCATTCTTAATAGAACGACATATCAACGCTTCGGGTACCGGACAGGCTAACGAGGCTGAGAAAAGACCCACTGTTTTTTCACAACCGACTACACGGTATGATGTGCCCACAAGTTCGGCAGAGAGTTAATCCCAAAATTAAGCTCCCGCTAAGACTGGAAACAACAAAATCCTCCCGTGAACCTTATTTTTGGTCGCTTTGCGAACACGTTTTTTAGAGAGTTACAAATTATACTACTTACGTCAAACTAGACAATTTTCTAATCAAATCGAACAACTTTTTCAAACCGAATTTGACGAATTTCAAATCACATTTTCCAAGAGCTACAAATTGTACTATTCTTGCATGAAACTGGACGCTTTTCCAGTCAAATCGAACAACTTTTTCAAAACAAATTTAACCTTTTCAAACAGCGTTTTTTTAGAGTTACAAACTATTCAATTTATTTCTCAAACTGGACACTTTCAGTTCAAATAAAGCAGCTTTTTCAAGCCAAATTTAACGTTTTTATAATCAAATTCGACACTCTTCTAAGTAAACTTGATTCTTGCGAAATGATTATAAGCTGAACATCTACTACATCAAAAACAGCGTTCTTCAGATTGAACTAGAAAGTCTCAGAAAAGATTAGAATAATTTTTTGTTCAAAGGAAAATTAGTATGACTTCCTTTTAACAATTTTTAATTCGTCTGCTCCAATATGTCTACATACTGTATAAAATTTTATGAAAAAAAATAATTAAAAGTGTATTAAATTAGGTTTTTTAAAGCTCATGAAGGCATTAATCATTTATTATATTAAAAAAAGAGATCGCGACCTGCACTCAGCAAGTCGCTATGTTTATTTAATTTATTGCTTTTAATTGATAGTGGGAATGCTGCTTCTTGGAAACAGCGATGAGAGCATATGTGTGTTTTTGTCACTGTTTTTTACCGCTTACATCTGTTTTGCTTCAGGAAAATCGTAGTTTTGCTAATTGAAAGTCGCAGTGATCTCCTATAGTACACGGTTTTCCTTTTATTGTTAAAAATGCCGCCTTTTAGAGCTTTAGAACAAAATTTTATTCATTATCTCTTCTTGATAGATATAAATTTTACGAAACTTAAAACATCCCCGTATCACGGGTGGGTGCTGACGGACCTCGAGGATATCGCGGATGCTACGTGCGGTCAAACAGCGCCGGTGGTGTAAGGCGAACATCGCTGCCCGGAAAGCAGAAGATGCGGGTTCGAGTCCCGCCTGGCGCAAGAGTTTTGATCGCAACAAAACATCCTGTAACGACATATAAACTTAAAATAGACTGTTAACTAATTTGGACGGGTAAAATATTAAAAATGCCGCCCTTTAACGCTTTAAAACAAAAATTAATTCATTATCTTCTCTTGAAAGATTATAAATTTTACAAAACTTAAAACAGAGTGTTCGCTAATTTGGGCAGGTAAAATTTTAAAATTGCCGCCCTTCAGCCTTTTAAAACAAAATTAAATTCAATATCTTCTCTTGAATAATAAAAATTTTATAAAACTGAAAGCAGAGTGCTGACTTAATGGACAGGTGGACCACAGAATTTTTTAAAAATCGCACTAAATTTTTCTTGAACAAAAAATCGTTCTAACGTCTTAGAGAGTTCATATTTTAGTGGGAAAAAGCTCGTTTTTTATTTGTACGATGTTCTGCTTGATTTCCTCGCGTCAAACGTGCTTAGAAAAATGCCCATATTGATCTTAAAAGTGTCCAGCTTCATATGAAAAATGCTCTACTTAATTTGAAAACAGTCCAATTTGACGGGAAAATGTAATATATCGCGAGTGAATGAGACATCTTTATAGGGTGATGATCTACATGAGGTATGACGGACTATGAAAATTCATATCTTCAGCTCAATCTTGGCGCGGAAGGTATACTCTTTTAAATTCAACTCAATGCAGTTAGAAGGATGTTTCGCTGCGATCAAAACTCTTGCGCCAGCCGGGACTCGAACCCTCCCCTTCCTCTTTCCGACTGGTTTTGCGGCCGGCTCACGAGTGAGTGCTGATAGGTATGTATTAGGTTGTCCCATAAGTCCCCGCCGTTTTTTTCAACGATTCACTGCAGATTTCGCCGGCGGTCTCCTGCATAGCGCTGCATAGCTTTCGAAAGAGAATGATTTGCTCTATCAGAACGTGTATTGCATTTCTTTTTTCATCATGAAATTTGTCAATTTTTAGGTCGTTGAAGTGAAAAGTGAAAAGTGAAAAAGTAGCCATTTGCGCACTTGTTCTCTCCGCTTAAGTTTGTAATTTTTTGCGCAGTTTTCTCGAGCATTTGGGAGACAATGTTCTGTACTACAATAATATGTGTTGGTCCTATTTTCTCACTTGCCCTTTATTGATTTTTAGTTCATCAAATTGGGACGTCTGACTTTCCCGTCCGAATTTTTACCAAAACTTGGTTCTGTGGTTGAACATTTTGCTTGGTGTCATATGTCGTTTGGAAGAGGATGTCTTGCTCAGTAAGAATTTGTGTCGCGTTCATTGGCTCACGCTGATTTCTGTCGAATATCAACAACTGAAGAAGGAGAAGGAGTTGTTGGTGAAGACGATTTTCCTCTTTTTGGCATTTTGTTGATATTCAATAGAAATCGATAAACGCGACACATATTCTTATAGAGCAAGACATTCTCTTTCGAATGACGTATAACACCAACCCAAAAAGTCCAACCACAGAGCAGGAGCTGTTGGCAAAAATAACCATCCTCCTTCGGACGTCCCAATTTGATGACCTAAAAATCAATAAAGGACAAATGAGCAAATAGCACTAACACATATTCTTGTAGTACAGAACATTAACTCCCAAATGCTCAAAAAAACTGCGCAAAAAATTACAAACCTAAGCGGAGAGAACAAGTGCACAAATGGCTACTTTTTCACTTTTTCACTTTTCACTTCAACGACCTAAAAATTGACAAAATTCATGATGAAAAAAGAAATGCAATACATGGTCTGATAGAGCAAATCATTCTCTTTCGAAAGCTATGCAGCGCTATGCAGGAGACCGCCGGCGAAATCTGCAGTGAATCGTTGAAAAAAAACGGCGAAGACTTATGGGACAACCTAATACTACGAAGACATGGTGAATGTTCTGCTTAATCAAACAGCGCGATGGTGTAAGGCACAGCATCGCTGTCTGGAAAGCAGAAGGTGCGGGTTCGAGCCCCGTCGGGTGCAAGAGCTTCGATCGCAATTAGACATCCTTCTAACTACTTTTATCCTCTAGAAGACCACTGTAAAAGCATGACAAAGAGGTTCGTCTGAAGATAGAGGCAGAACTGACCTCTTTATATCGTTATATTATGTAACATTATATTATTTATTGCTAATTTAAAAAATAACACTTTACATCTTTCTTTACTCCATAGAATTTCTCTTCTACATTCCCTTATGTTTTATATTCTAGAACAGTAGTTCCAAGCCCAAGCAAAAACGAAAAACAACTCAGTGTAATCGACGAAAAGAAAATTGATGTATTTTCAAAGGATGTTAGATGCTCGCATTGAAGCTGAAGGTGACCATCTTTAATTTAATGTGTGAGATCTTACATACGATTTCATGTCTATTGGATAAAAGTAAACATTTTATTTCAATTGATTTCTGCAAGACCGTGGATAATCTTTTCGCGTCACAATTAACGTGGGCCACGCTGTATCTCATGGTCAAAGCGCCTAAGTGCAGAAGTTGTGCTAGGTAAAGAGAGAGTCAAATGCAATGCGAATCCGGTATAGGACTACTGCGAGAAGCCCGAAGACCTGCGACGACGACTAATCGACGAGGATGCATTATGCTAACTAGATATTATGGGAATATGAGCAAAGAGGAGGAGGAGGAGCAGGAGGAGGACGTCGTCGCCGGCGAGTTTGGAGCTGAGAAGCTGCGTGAAGATTCAAAACCGGAGCACCCTTGGCCAGTGGTGCGAAATGCTCTAATGGCATTATGCCCTGCTCGTCACTCCGCTTCGACCGCTCTCGAGAAAAAACGCCGTCACGCAGACGGCATGTCGTCGCAATTGTCGGATGTCACATCAGGATCCCGTTCAGTGTTGGTATAATTGTTTTCCGTTGAAGTACGTAGCTCTGACCGCAACTACTCGACATAGCTCTGGTGTGACTTGAATTCCTACATGAAAATGGAGAGCTGGAAGAATGCGCTTCAGGTAGAATGAGTCCTAGCAGAGTATTAGATCGGATTGAAAGTTTCCGCCGTTTCAGTGCTCTGAATGTCTTCGCCTTTGTTTACATTTTATACTTCACAGCTGTGGAGAAGATTTTAAATTCACTGCTTGAAGAAGAAGCTGGATCTAACCGAGTCGGAGTAGAACGTCTTTAGAAAAGCGAAACAAATGAAGGCAATGTAGCATGGCGTCTCCCGGTAGAAAATCACAAATAAAGGTACTTTCGCAGGTCAGTTCACGGTGTTGTTTATCTAGACAAGTTTACTATCAATTTTATCGTCGTTGTTAGGGGGTGAGGTTGGAGTGCACCCCCCCCCCCCCCTCCCGCTAGGATAGATCCAAGAAATTTTATATAATCACTTATACTATTCCATAACAGCTCAACAGCTCACAACCTTGGTAACACCCGCTTAAGGCCTGAAAAATGCTCTTCAACATTTTGTTTAAATACCTCTAAAATGTACAACATGTTTCCCAAAAATTCAAGGGTTTCACCTACTTTTCGTGAAAGCGGAAAAATCCGATTTTCACAGAAAAAAAACTGCATCTATCCTAGTCGGAGCAGGACAACTTTAGAAAAGGAAACTAATAAAGGCAATGTAGTATGGCGTCTCCCGGCTAAAAAATTTCAAAGAAAGATCCTTAGGTCAGTTCACGTTGTTGTTTTTCTTCTTGACATGTTTACTATCAATTTTATCGTCGTTGTTAGACAGTTAGACTGGGGTGCCTTCTCCATCCGCTAGGATTGATCCAAGAAATTTCATACTCTATAATAACGCGCTGAGCGCTGAGTCATAGTATCGATTGGCACCGCCGCAGAAATTAGTCATAAAAAGGGGAAAATCGAGGGGAAAATTGGGGGAAAATTACGGCACGAAAATAGCGGAAAATACCCAGACGTCTTCTCCCTGCCTGAGAACTTCAGCACTGGGGCAATCGAGGTCGCTGAACACGAATCTGAGGTTTCGTTTTTGAAGAATCGATTGCCATCAATCGATATTGATCAAACTATCGATTTTTTTGTGGATGTCGTCCAGGTGGTATGAAACTTTAGTCCTGAGGGTAGTCAAGATCGCTCAACACAAATCTGAAGTTCGTTTTTGTATCATCGATCACCGTCAATCTACGATGCGCAAAAATAGCGGAAAATACCCAGGCGTCTTCTACATGCCAGGGGATTCAGAAGACGTGCGGAATACGTCGCATGACGTGCCCGGGACTCAGAGGACGTGTCAAAGACTTACGAACGTGACTGGGAATTTAGGTAGACGTGCCGAAGACGTCGTCCGCTAGGGCGGCATCATTGAAGGGGGCCAGTACCGGTAATGGAGGACCGTTTCACTAAGAGAGGATCAGTAGTGAGGAACTAATAGATCGCCCTGTCATACTATATGCTGTACGTACTGCGAGCCCTTTGTACTCCTAATTACAAAATTTCTGTTTGCATGGAGTTTCACACCTGTAGACGATACAACAAAACTCCTAGGTAGACAAAAAAGCTCAACGGGTTTTGTTTAAATACCTCTAAAATGTACAACATGTTTCCCAAAAATTTAAGGGTTTCACCTACTTTTCGTGAAAGCGAAAAAAACCGATTTTTACGTAACGGATCTTTATAGCGTAAGAAACGCTAAGACAGAATTGAATAAAAATTTAGAGGTTATGAGAACGAAAAAAAATTTCTAAGAACGTAGCAGTGAAGTATTGACAAAAGTCTCTTCGAACTGGGTATAGAGAACTTTAAAACGGTCTTCCTCTGGAAAATCAGCATAAACAAGTTAGAAGTGGAACCTAAACGATTTTTCCGTCATTTAGCCCGAGGCTTCAGGTACCAAAAAATATCGAGAAATTAAAATTCACCATGATCCGACGTCTCGAAAAGTGAGCGTGCCAACGCCAAAATCAGGCTTCTTTCTTTAGTGGGAAAAGTGTAGGGATTTCTTGGAGTTGTCATTATTTGTTTATTTATTTATTTTGTACGCAAAAAATTTAACACGAAATAGCAACAATATGGAAAAATATGATTCAAACGCGTTTGAAAAACCAAGGATACAACTAGGACAGCAATGCAATCGAACAAACAAAATACCAATTAAGTTCTGGCAGATACCTATCGATAAATATTTTATGTAGCCTCAGAGAGCTAATTAATACATGTTTCTTTAAAAATTGCAGACTTTCAGATTTTTGTGGGAAATTTCAGAATTCAATAGCCGGCTTGACTTGTTCATAAAGTCCTTAGATTTTCTGCTAGAATTAGTTATGGACATTTGGATCTTCCACTGTTAGTCTAAAATGTCGGAATGAGATGTGAGATAAAGTTACATGGAAAAGACGTATAGTATTCAATGATACCAAATGATGTGAGAATATTTTGGGGAACTAACCACCTAGTCATCGCAAAACTTATATACGTATGTGCAACTGAATAGATCAATCTCAAACGGTCATTTTTTGTGTTTAATAACATACTGATGGATAAGATCAAAATATACTCAAAAAGCAATCCAGTAAAAGAAAGAAGAATATGGCCAGAAGAATTTAGCAGCAAAAATTCTCTAAAATTTGCTGCAAATCGGTAAGCAAAGAATTTCCATCCACCCAATCGGCAAATCCAACTAACACGCCATTAAGTTATGCCGTATGAAAACCGTAGATTTTTGTTTGAAATGCTATGTTTTATCCTGCTGAATCAACGTAGGCACATGTCGCGAATGTGAGCAGCATTGGTAGGTGGGAGCGCCCCAGCCAATAGCACAGACCGAACACATTCCAGTCGATCAGGGTACCGACTGGACACGCCCTCTCTGAATCGCACGCCTCATTCTTGCGGTCTGATTGGATGGGGCGTTCCCATCTCTCAATGCTGCCCGTCTTCGCGACATATACTAAAAAGACTTTTCTAAGATTTCACTGAGCGCATATGGAAGGATGTAAGAATTGTGTTCCAACAGCTTATAAGCAGTAGTCGCGCAAAAGTTGAGAACTAGAATATTGCTATTAGATGCTTATTTTGGCAAGGATATGGGAAGTACAGGGTGCGCCAAAATTATGGCGACAAGGTATTCAATTCGCCGAAAGAGAAAATACGGTACTTTCGAGAAACCAACGATGCGGTAATGTTTAACAGTCTATTGTAAACTATCCTCAACATTGAGATTCGAAGATATCTCCATGGGCGTCGATACAGACTTCGAGGCGCTTCGGGAAAGCATCGACGGCGGCACGCAAGTAAGGCGCGTTGAGCTCATCCCACGCCTTCCTTCAAAGGATCCACGGGGCGGTGAGGTTTCCAGCAGGCTTTGGCTTCCAGAGCTGGCCAGATCGTGTAATCCGTCGGATTCGAATACGGAGAGTTGGCTGGCCACTCGTGGAAGCTGATGAATTGCGGAAAGTTGCCTTTGCACCGGTCTTGCAGCATTCTTGCTCTGTGAGCTGGAACTCCTTCTGTTTGAAGGTCCAGGAGGGTGCACGTGGGTTTTCTTGTAGGCCTTAAGTCCCAGTTTACAGAAGATTCTTCTCTACGACGTCTCCATGATGTCCATTTTCCCGACAAGCGGCGGACCGAGCGCGCCGGCTTCCTGCGAGTTCGTTCACGTATCTTCCTAATGTTGTCCATAGTTGTCACAGATACGTGTCTTTCCCGTCCGGATCTATCATCCTCGGTTTCCAGGTCTTCTTAGCGTCTGATGGACCTATTCATAATACTTTGATGAACTCCAAGACGGTGGTGAATGTAGCGTGCCGAGAAGCCTTGACGGTAAAGCTCAATGATTTAAGAACGGTGGCACGAACGTTTCACTATCTTGAAAAACGATGTATTGTCATGTTTGACTGAGACAAACATGAACCAATTGACTGAATAAAAACAATAAGAGCACGAAAAAAAGCAGACGCTCCGAATAAAAGGTCAAATTGTTTGCGCATGTGCTGTCGCCATAATTTTGGCGCACCCTGAATAACAGCTTCTACTTTAACTGAAATAGTTGAAACAGTTAGGAGTTATGATTGTTTGAATTGAAAAGTCGAAAACGGCGAAGATTTTCAGTCCCATCTAATAGTAGTAACTTCGGAAGCAACGACAAAGTAAAGGATCTAAGCGGTCTGATCTTCACGGGATGTGGTGTCGGCACTTAAGCAAGTTTCTGGCCAGAAACCGCTAATTGCTTGAGGCAACATGAGCTCAGCGAGACGGATCCCATGCGTCGCTGCTGCTGATGCTGCTGCTGTTCCTACTACTGCTGCTGATGATGATATGCTGGCCAGCGTAATCGTTAGCGTTGGCACAACTGCACACCCAGAGCGCGACATGTCCCCGCTTTAAGTTATGATCAATGCAAATCCCCCCCCCCCCCCCTCCTCCAAGTCGAGCAGCCACAGCTACGTGACGTCCGTCTCGCCAACTCAACCGACGCCACTTATAGATGTGCAGTGGCACAGAAATGAAGCGCTTCTGGGTAACTATGTAGAGGAGGCGAATTCTCGGAACACGCCACCACTGCGCAAGTCAATCAGCTAGCACCGCCACCAAAACCACTGCCTGCCAGCAGATCTCGGCTAACCGCATTTCGGATAGCTCAGCACAAGTCGCCGGAACCGTCCCACTCCAACTGGGAGGCCTTGAAGGCTTTATCTTCTCTTAGAAACGCACATCAACACGAACGGAGTAATTTAACAAAAATCAAACCAAGGACATGGGCATATTTCTAAGAACTTTGAACGTACGCAAGCCATTGCAAAAAAAAAAACACTTTAGCAATAAGGATAAGGATAAAGGATAAAGGACGGCGTTATTCAATCCCCTTTGGGATGCGCCATGCATTCTACTTCTACGGGATTTTGTGGAGGCGAATTGAATGCGTATTTGGCCATACAATGACTTGCGGTGGCCAGCCGATGGACAAGTCAGCGACCTATCCTTCCCAGACAAGTCTAGCACCAATTCACCGACCCCGGAGGGATGGAAGGCTTGGTTAGCCTGGGCGGGAAATCCGAACCAGGAACCTGGTATCGGGTGCAGACGACAGCCGGCGCCTCCTCCGACTGCGTTACACGCGCCCCTACTTTAGCAATACAGAGAAATAAAAATTACGACAAGTGGACACAGCCCAAACAGCTAAAAGTAAATCTACTCTACATAAAAAAGTTGTCTTCTGTCCTTCTGTCTGTATGTGTGTTTGTGTGTTACAAACCTATGTGGACTACTAAAGGGCAAAGAATAAAGGACGGCGTTGCTCAATCCGTTAGGGATGCGCCACACACTCTACTTCTACGGTATGTTGTGGAGGTGATTTGAATGCGTGTGTGACTATACAATGACTAGCGGTGGCCAGCCAATGTACAAGACAGCGCTTTATCCTTTACAGACAAGTCTGATACCTATTCACCGATCCCAGACGGATGGAAATCTTGGCTGGGCTAGGCGGGAAATCTGAACCAAGAACCATCAGCTATCGGGTGCACACGACAGCCGGCACTTCCCTCGACTGCGCTTCACGCGCCCCGTGGATTGGTAGGGCATAAGAAATAATGTCAACGTGTGAGAATAGCCCGCACCTACATGTAAAACCTGTAAAACTTACGCTCACGTGCAATCGATGGAAATGGACGAAAATTGGAGGAAAACGTTCTGTTTTCGGAGTTCGGGAGAAGCCCCAACAAGACGTCTATCTGCCCTTAAGCCGCCCTTTGCAGCACTAGTTCTAGATTGAAGTTTTATATACATTCTTCTCAATAATAGCAATAATAATCGTCGCTCCCAAAAAATAGTTAAAATAGGGTTACGCAATAAGCGAAAATCTGTACATAAAAACCCAATACTATGTAGTAGATGAGCGATTTAAAAAATTCTCTTCAAAACAATATGCTTGTAGGCGATTTTCACCGCATTCAGAAAGCATTGAAATCGAAGGAATCTGGTTAAGGTCGAGAAGGCTGAGAAGTCACGCCACCGCACTTTCAGCTTCACAATAACAGAATTCATTAGAATGAGACGGTCAGCTTTTTCTTCAGCTGTCTTCTCGTAACATCGGCAGCAAAACACAGCTGATAAATAACCGCATTGTGATATGAAATACAATCTTGACGCCTACAAGATGATTTCCGAGGAATAATTGCTAGCACATACTGTAACTTCGTATTGAGAAGGACAAGTATTGTTCATGTAAAATAGACTACATTCGCCTGTCAAGCACAACACTTACTCCTAATAAAACAAGTTGATGAAGACGGGACTAGACGTAAAGTACCCCATCGTCATCAATTTTGGATCTGTCCTAGTCGAGGGGGACATCACCAGTAGAGCAAAACAATCACAAACACAGTGCCCTATCCTGGTTAGTAAACTGCAAAGAATGGTCCTCTCGTAGGCTGGTTGAATGCGTTTTTTTCTAGAACAGTTCGCATTAAATTGTGCTGTTGTTGTCAAAACATAGCGTAAGGTGCCACCCGTTAGAATAGATCCGCTCCATTCACAACATCACAACATTTCGAGAAACTTAGAGCTCGTTTGCCTTGTTCCTAAACTGTCTAACCTCTAAGACAGTCAAGCTCTTATGGTTCCATGATCATACATTTACATTTATTTTGAGAATAGGACCACTTTTTCTTCAAGGAACATGACCACAAATATACTGTTTTCTCGTCGAACTGGACACATTTAAAATCTAATTGGGCACTTTGGTGTATGTCGTGAAAATGGGCAGCACTGGGAGGTGAGAGCGCGTCAGCTAATCATAATCAAGCAGAGCACCGAACAAGTACGCGGTCCAACCAATCAGTATACCAATCGTACACTTCTTCTCTGAATAGCATACTCATTCCATGCGATTTGATTGTCTGGTGCGTTCCCACCTCCCGATGCTGCCCACTTTCGCGACATACAGTGCGTTTCAAAAGTATGTATCCACTCCAAAATTTGCCCATATCTCGTTTCGCGTTTATATCTGCAGGCCCGTACTAGCTCCACTAGACTCCTCGTATTCGAAAATAAGTAACCACTCACATTCAGAAATTTTTTTTTCGTCTCACACGAGAATCAGACTTTTTTGAAGAAGATTGCTTGATTGAAAGACTGCTTTGTTTGGCGTTTCAAAAATATGTATCCACTTGTGAAAACAAATTTTTACTAAATTCAAAGGTCGATCGATCCACCACTTTTTCTTATAACATCGTGCAACTTGTTGTTCATGCTATTGACAAGGGTCTGGATGATTATGTCTTCGCTGGTGTCCCCTGTGATCAAAATCGCCATCACGTCATTGAACTGTCGGTTATTCGCGTAGACCCGTCGAACAAGGACCCTCACATGTTCTCCATTGAGTTGCTGTCAGGAGAACAGGCCGGCCAGTCCGTTACTTAAATGTTGTGAGGTGGAGCCAATCTTTGGTCGAGCTAGACACATGGACAGCAGCGCTGCCCTGCTGCAGAACATGTGTCTGATGTCTTCTGCCCCTCAAGAAAGGCAGAAGGGTAGACTCACCAGTACACCTTGACTGACCATGCGACACAACAAAAGACAAGGCTTCAGCATTCCGCTGCTGCAGAAGCCGACCACTGTCACTAATAAACCACCTCCAAAGTTGCGACGACGGGGACTTCTCACAGGTCTCTCCAGTAACGTCGGCATCAGGGATGAGCGGATAATGACATTTTGAAAACCGGATAACGGATAACGGATAATTTTACCCGAAAATGGCCGGATAACGTAAAAACGGATAACGCACAAACAACAGAAATTAAAACTCATTTTAAATTGCACTAATTTCAACAACAGATCAGGGCTTAAAGCACTGTTAAATTGTAAGCCACTTCTAGACATTTTAGTGTTTTTTTAACGTTTTGCAGTCGCCGCATTAACGACGCTCTATGGGGTTTTCTGCCCATCCGTAGGAAGCCAAACGCACAGAAACATACCCGTCTTTCACAAGGGGTCGGTTGTTTCCAAGGGGTCGGTTGGATTACCTTATTTATCAGCCTTACTCTGCGCTTAACTTTTTTCAATTAGAGCAGTTAAAAAATAGAACAGTCCTTGGAAGAGCAATCCTTCCGATGCCTCTGGAAATAAGAAGAAGGCAGGAGACATCCAGCCAAACAAACTTCACATAACGATCTTTTCCTACACATGCTATAAACCGTTTTTGTTGTTGCTGCTCGATAGCATCCCAAGATCCAATGTACGTACTTCAACGTGGAATTATCTGGGATGGATAAAATACTAACTTTTGGGTAGTAGCTGCAAGCAATTGTGTACGACAAACACACACTCAAAGAGTTATGACATCCAGACTTTCTGGATCTGAGGAAAAATATCCGACCCATCCCTTATGGAGCAGAGCAAGAATATCCTACCCATCCCTTCTGGAGCAGAGGAAGAACATCCGACCCAGCCCCAAAACGGAGGTGTTCCCTATGTTGCTGATAAGTTTCTGCATATGTTGCTGATAAGTCTTAAAAAAACTCACAAATTAAAACAAATCTACATGCACCCACGATGATAAGTTTGTTCAGTAGTTTATTGCTAAACCAAAATTTTTAATGGAGAAGTTGCTTATTCTATGTATTTGGATTAATCCTATTCCTTTTGCTAGTATTCACTGCTGTACTGCAGTATTTTTTGATAATCCACGACAGCATATGGCTAAAAAGGTTCCATTATCGCCTTCAATCAAATCGAACATACTGCAATCGTGTAATCACAAATGATACGATGGAAAGATCGGCGGTAAAATATTCTTCCCAGGATGCGGCTCTCCACTTTTGACAATTGCTAGTAACAGTTTGTATGCCTTCTTGGTCAGCACATGACCTGAGATGAATGAACAATGCTGTGCTAACTAAGTATGCCTCACAAAAGTATGGTACAGGCTTAGCGGGCCTTCTGGAATGCTGGAAGTTAGATATCTTTAAAACTATGTAGCCAGTTCCCAAGTGAGGAAACCTCAATTAACCCTTCTAGATTTGAATACTTCTGTTGTTTCTGGCGACCACTTTATGATCATGAAGGATGCTGTACATAGTACACCCATCACCACGTCCAAAGCTAAGATTCAGCTGATTTGTTTTTTGTTATCCAGACCAAAATCGCCGGATAACGAACAACAAAACGGATAGGCCAAACCCCCCCCCCCCCCCGGAAACCGGATAACGAATAACGGATAACGGTTAATCTGCTCATCCCTGGTCGGCAACCATCGGGAACCATCCAGATTAAATCCCTTTCATCTTTACCAACGTGAAAAATCTAAGCTAGATGGTCCCGAAGGATCCCAACATTACTGGAGAGATCTGCGAGAAGTCCCCGTCGTCGCAATATTGGTGACGGTACATTAGTGACAGTGGCCGGCTTCTTCAGCAGCGGAATGCTGAATCTTAGGCTTCCGTCGTGTCACATGGACAGTCTGGAGTGTCAAGATGTACTGGAGTCTACCCTTCTGCCTTTCTTGAGAGGCAGAAGACATCAGACACATGTTCTGCAGCAGTCAGCGCTCCAGTCCATGTGCCCCGGTTGACCAAAGATTGGCTCCACCCTCACAGCATCCAAGTAACGGACTGGCCGGCCTGTTCTTCTGACAGCAACCCAATGGAGAACATGTGGGGGGGGGGGGTCGTGGTTCGATGGGTCTACGCGAATAACCGACAGTTCAATGACGTGGTGGCAATTTTGATCACAAGGGACACCAGCGAAGACATAATCATCCAGAACCTTGTCAATAGCATGAATAATACGATCATGATGTTATAAGAAAAAGTGGTGGATCGATCGGCTTTGGAATTTAATAAAGAGTTTGTTTTTCACAAGTGGATACATACTTTTGAAACGCCAATTTTCAACCAGTCTTCTTCAAAAAAGTCTGATTCTCGTGTGAGACGAAAAAAAATTCTGAATGTGAGTGGTTATCTATTTTCGACTACAAGGAATCTAGTGGAGCTAGTGCGGGCCTACAGAAATGAACGCGGAACGAGATATGGGCAAGTTTTGGAGTGGATACATACTTTTGAAACGCACTGTATACCAATTTTATTTTTTGAGGAGAAATAGTAGTTTAAAACTTGTTTATAAAGTGCAGAAAAAAAGCTATTTTAGTGCTAAAAAAGAGAATGCGCCATGCCCTCTTACAAGACGTCACACATTTCGACACTTTGATGGATCATGCAATTGGCATTTACACTATCAATTAAATAAGTTGCGGCAAACTTTTTCAAGGCAAGGCGCAGTCTAATGTTTGAATGCGCTAAATGTTTGCCTCTTTGATGTGATTTAAGGAAAATTTTAGATCATTATTTTTCTCGAAAAATAAAATTTTTATAAAATTATTGCACTTATTGGTGCAAACAAACTAGCAAGAAATTTCAAAGAAAGTTGTACCAAATTTTCCTTAAACAAAAAATTCTTCTAACCATTTTATTGACTCTGTAGATTTACCTGGTTAAAGATAGCTTTGATTGGGAACGGTCCGTTTTAATCTGAGAAGTCCTAAAGCTATAATAGCTTGGAAGAGAGTCCAATTTTATTAGAAAAGTGTCCAATTCGATGTGAAAATTTATGACATACATCACTGTAAAAGAGGAGTGTGCAGGATGTTCGTTCCAAAAGTGAAAAACGCACAAAACTACTTGAACGATGAGTTCCAGGAACCGCCAACCGGCCTTCGACGGATGAAAATGGCGCATCTACTGTTCGAGTGCAAATGAATTTTCGCTTAGGGATCTCCATTCTTTAAATCTTTACTTAACCATTCGACTTAGACCTGTGTTATACTCCCGCAGGAGCATCCGTGGAACGTCCGCGGACGAAGGGTGCACCGCGTACGGCGGGCGTGGCGGGACGCGACGATTGGCCAGGTGAGGGGTCTCGGCGCGATTCCCGCCCGTCCGCGGATGCTCCCGCGGGAGTATAACTCAGGCCTAAGTAGTACAACTCCTGTCAAGCCATTATAGGACCCTGACCTTTCTATTGCATTTTACGATCTTCAACTATTTATATGACGAAGGTGGCTTTTATTTGTGGACATTTTAAGTGTAAAACTTAAGATCGGCACCATATTATCAACTCGTTCCGTTCTAACACAACCTGGGGCCGGACTCATCAACAATTAAATCCGTGGGTATGCGGGGTATGAAGTAAGATAAGAGTCAGAGACGTAGGCTTCATCGTGGGTATCCCTACCTCCTATACCCGCGGATTAGTCGTTGATCAATCCGGCTCCTGCACTGCCAGCTGGAAGGTAGGCTTACCCAGTTCTTTGTGTCGATAATGAGCACCGTATGTTGAAACATCATTACGAAGGAAATGCTCAAGAGGAATTCTAAAGTTCAGGCCTTTTCTTTGGGCTTAGAAGGGCACAGCAGCAATGGTTTCGAAGTAGAAGAGGATAGATATCTGCTAGCGTTTTCTTTGAAAACAAGGCTGGATGACGCTAGAGAAACGTCATTTTTAATTAGCTCTGCTAAATATACGCACATGGACAAAGAAACAAAAGTATGGATTCGCGATGTACATCTTTTTTACCTTTGAAGCTAAACCTTGCATGCACTCATCGAAATTTCGAAAAATAGAAACCTTTCTTCGGCTCGCTAAAAAAGGGAGCTTCTTGGCTAGGAAATGAAAGCCCCCTCCAGCTTTATTCTGGTCTACCTCTTCAGGCGACCAAATCGAGTGTTCTTTGCATGCGCTTCCTATTTATCTTTAAAAGTTTTCATTATAATGGATTCTTCAACCCAGAGCAGCTATAGATAGGTTTTAAAAGTAAGTCTTCTTACAAACCGCGCATAGTAAGTATTAGATTGGTCCAAAAATAAGGCGGTTTTTAGGCATCCGTTCAAACTGCTATACGTTGATGCTACAGTAATGTTTCTGCACATATTGCTGTTACAAAAAATCAAAAAGCCCAGACACTGATTCAAATTCAAAAACTTCAAAAGCCTGTTTGAATTTCAAGCCATCAACTAATATTAAGTCGTAAAATAGGTGCCTTCCCTCCTAATGGAACTTGTGCCTCATTATAAAAAAGGATAGAAGGATAAAGGACGACGTTATTCAATCTCTTTGGGATGCGCCACGCACTCTACTTCTACAGGATGTCATGGAGGCGAGTTGAATGCGTATTTGGTCATACAATGACTTGCGGTGGCCAGACGATGAACAAGTCAGCGCTTTATCCTTCCCAGACACGTCTGGTACCAATTCACCGACGCAAACGCATACTTTTACAAAAGATATGATTATGGTCGCCGCTCGAACGGTACTCTTCATTAAACCATCCAGGAATATTATGAAATTCCTACGCAGTAGAACGCCATCCAGCCATGAAATGTCTGCCAGCAGTGGCAAATCTATTTATTTATTTATTTATTTATTTATTTATTTATTTATTTATTTATTTATTCATCCACGCTAATGAAAAAACTAAAAAATAAAAAAATTTAACATAAAAATAAAACCTAACAGGTTCACAAAACCAAATAGATCAGTGATTTAACAAATGTGCAACAAAAAGCAGCTACTCAAAGAGTTCACGCTAAGCGGTCCTGAACAAAAGAGCTTAAAATAAATTTAGCGGAACACTGTGCATCAAAAATTGATAAGAAGCTGCCAAAAGAAATAAGGAGTTGAAACAAGAAATAAGGACGATAGAGAAAGTGTCGCTACCAACAAAAATGGCAGGCACAGGTAATCAAAAGGTTGGATTTTCGGATGCTAGCTATTCCCCATCTCTAATATTCCTTTAGATGAATTCCTGTCACGAGCTTAAGCGGCTTGAGCCTCCGTAGCAAATTGTACCTCCTTTATAAAATGGATTCAACAAATCCAATTCATAAAAGGCGTCAAATTCGCTACGGAGGAACTGCGTGATAGTAACACTTACATCAACAATAAAACGAATAAAACGAATGCATGGCACGATTTCTGATAAAATCAATACCGAAAACACATTTTTTCGAATAGCCCTATTTTTTAAACATTTTTTGCTGCAGAGGCTGCGATGTTCTGATCCAGATTGATTTCTGGCGGTCTGATACCTATGACAAAATTTCTGTGCCATGCTATTTTTTCTCTTTTTCAACTAACTTCATCATTTTCCCAGAAAACAGAAAACAGACAAAAATTAGCTCAAAATGGCAAGAAATCAGAAAACAGAAACTCCGCCTCCACTGGTACGTATCCTCACCATGCAGCCAGTGCTAGTCATTTTGCCGCGTTCACTTTAAACTGAACTTGTGTAAGCTTTTCAACTTTGACCCGAATTTGGCCCAGAATTTCTTTAGCACATGGATTAACTCGGTGGTCTCCATCCCCTCAAACCTGCTGCAGGTCGAAGTGAGTTCACCAGGTGACGATTTTTTTGCCATTTTTGGACCACCCAGTGGCCGGCAGCGAAAACTAACTTCATCATATAGGTCTTGCTGAGAATTGTTGGGAGTTCACAGACGTCCCTTGCTAGGAGAAGGTCGATGGACCTGCACTGAATGACCAAGAAGAAAAACCATATGTATACAGTGGCGTCCAAAAGTTTGAGAACGCTTGCATTTTTTGCCATAACATGCCTTAAAAATGTCCAAACAGAGTGAAATTTCGAAATGTGGTAGCTAATTAGACTTCAATGACAACGCCTTGATCTACGTTCGTTGTTATCGATTTTTTCAAGTGTAAGGCTTGTCGTGCACAACGGTCAAAGGTGAACTGCTAAAGCATCGAGTGTATTTTTCAATACATTTTCTTATGGAGCCAATACGGTAGCGTTTGGACATAATGTGACCTTTAGCAAACTCTCTGTTATGCCGAGAGGAAAGTGTATCTCTGCTAAGGTACGAGAAGCCATTTTCGATTCGTCTAGAAGAAAGTCTCTTATCGACAGGTAGGACTACTTTTCGGATGCGAAATTTTGATAGTGCTGCTTTAGTCAAGAGAATAACGCAGTTAGGAACAGCGGAAGGCGCTCTTATGCCAGGCAGACCACGGACTATGCCTTCTAGACACGATTCTGTTATCCAGACGATGTCGAGGTGTACTCCGTCGCTCACCGTCGTCGATATAAAGGAATCTGCAGCCGCTCACAACGGCTTAGATGTGATCGTGAGAACGGCGAAACGTTGACTGAGATTTTCTGGGCTCTATGGAAGACGTCATGTTAATAAAGCTTTCATCAGCGAGAAGAATAGGAAAGCTAGACTTCGGTTTGCCAAGGAGCATTAGATCTTTGAGGGATAGACGATTAAAAATGTGCTTTACAGCGACGAGAGAAAGTTTAATCTTTTTGGATCTGATGGACCACAGCACGCAAAATGTCCAAAAGGCGCGAGGTACGAAAGAATGCATCATCTGCCAACTACTAAACATGATGGAGAAAGTGTTATGATTTGATGATGCTTCAGTGCACTTGGGATATGCTCTGCTTACCACATCCAAGGAGTTACGGACTCTAATACTGCCAGGAGATTTTGAACAATGTTATACTTCCAAATGCCAGAAGAACTTTCCAAACGCCGTCGATTTTCCAACAGGATAACGATCCAAATCATGTTTCGAAGACGGTGAAGGAGCGGCTCACTGAACATTAAATTCATCTTACATCGTGGGCTTCTCAGTCACCGGATCTGAATCCAATAGAACACCTTCGGGAACACCTTGCTAAAAGTTAACAAGTACCACAGCAGGAAAAGAGGCCGAAAAATTGGAACAATTAAGGCAGAAATGGGAAGATATCAGACCCGACGTGATCAACAAACATCTAGAGTCCATGACGAAGAGATGTGAAGCTGTAATTAAAACAAGAGGTTTTGTAACTCGCTACCGGTAAATCTACAATGTTTCGGTGTATAACTTGTCTGACTTTGGTAATAAGGAAGGCTGATGAAGTGTTGTGACCTATATGGCATATTTCATGTTTTTTTTTCGTTTTTTTTCAATTTTCAAATCAAATTCAACATTTCTCAGAACAAATGCAACGCTTTTCAGAACAAATTCAATGTCTTCCATAATAAATTCAACGTTTTCCAAAAAGAATTTCAACCTTGTTGTACGGGAAGATACCAGAAGAACGCTGAAATTGATTGGAAAAACGTTGAAATTGTTTTGAACAACGTTGAATTTGTTCTGAAAAACGTTCAATTTGTTTTGGAAAACGTTGAATTTCAAATGAAAATGGTATAGAACGGCAGTGATGATGCGATATATGAAGGTTTGTTAATTGCCACAACATGTCCGAATTTAATATTTTTAAAGCTGATTTGAAGCAAGTTCTAGCGAAAAATGCAAGCGTTCACAAATGTTTGGACCCCTCTGTAGATGCGCTGATGTCGATGAGATGCCGAAGCGTAGAGAGTAATGCTGGACGCAGCACAGCTACGGCGCTAGATGTGTTACATGACGCCAACGGCTCGTCGATCTCTTCATCAGAAGACTAACGAGAGGTACGACGACTATTAGCCGCTGGGCACCCCTAGTGGTTGACATGCGGTTGTCACTAATGGCGGACTTCTCGAGAGGGAGACCTCCCCCCTTAACCAGGAAGCTCTCCACCGTGCTACTTCATGTCAGCGACAAGACGTATTCAGCGCCCTCTACGCTGACACTCACACATGGAGCTCCAGTGGCAAGGGAACGACGAGATGAGAGTGAGACTTTAGGTGGAGAAATCATGTAGAAGAATCTGAGCCTCGAGCTCAGCTTCAGCGTTGTAGTCTGGCCGGAGCTAACAAAATGAATTACATCAGTCGAGGGGAATTAATCGAAAGTTATGTGAAGCTCTCGTGCCAGAGGATGAGCGGCTCTACGCATCTAAGACAGATGAAATTACATGCTGAAGCCACTAGCTGAAGCCGAGCCGATGAAAACAAGACCTTCGTAGATAAAGGAAGTCTAGTGCACAGCGATTTTTATTGGGTGACAATGAATCACAGCTACTTGAATGGATGTTTATCATATCACGTTATATCATAAATACTATCTATTTTTAATTATTTTATCTATTTGTTATCTATTATCATATTGCTATGATATTTTGGCACCCTATATTACATCATATTTTGACATTTAATCCTTCTCACTAATCATTATTCCTGTCCAACATTCATATCCAAGTTTTGAAGAGTATTGCACAAGAGCAGAGATCATAAGGAGATATTCTTTAAAAATTTGGTTGCTACATAAGTTATCGGGCATTTGCGACTGTCCTCTATTGAAAAATAATTTCTCCAAAAGCGTGAGAAATTATCCCAATATTCACTCAAATTTTAAGAATCGCGCAAGAGCAGAGATTGTCTAAAAAAATTATGTTGACACATAAGTTATCAGACAATATGAATGTATTTATCTTTATAAATGTCGTAATTGAAGAGCAATTTTTCCACTACTCTTAGAAATGGCGGAACATTGAAGGGAACAACCTGGTAGTCGAAAATAGTCCATGTCGCGAATGTGAGCAGCACTGGTAGGTGGGAGCACGCCAGCCAATAATAACCAAACTGAGCACAGACCAAACACATGCCAACCGATCAGGGTACCCACTGTACACGCCGTCTCTTAATGACATGTCCATCCAATGCGGTTTGATTGCATAGGCGTTCCCATCTCACAATGCTGCCTGTCTTCGCGACATATGCCAACTAATCTTTATCGATCGCCTCACCATTATGCATAGAGTTGATGATCAATTTTCGCTCGTAGCTCACCCTCTGAAGTGGATGCACCTGTTCCCAAATGGGTATGTCCCACAAGGATACGATATCGATCGGTTGAAAATGTTTGGTCGATTTTCTACTTTATTAGCCGGAGGTTGCCGTTTTGCGACGGAATTGTGCGGATGTATTGGCAGATGAATAAATTTGATAAAAACGCAAGCAGCATCGCATGACTAATCGATATCGACCATTACAGTCGATTTCTTGCCAGAAATGCCCATCTGTGGTGTGCATAAAATGGACAAGCTGGGCGGTATGTCTAGGGCGAAGCTTCAGCCAGTGCACAAATCACTTGCTAGAACAGCTGACAAATAATGGAGATTGATTGATTGATTGATTGATTGACTACATGTGATACCACATATGGAAAAAACGACAACAAAACGTTAAAAAGGAAACAATCAGCGTAAGTCCATAGAACATAATCAGGTCAAGTCTGAAAGCGCGCTAATCAACGCAGTGGTTGAGAAATGAACAGAAACGGTTGGCAGGAAATATTAGTTGGCATGCAAGTAGCTACCGAAATTATGCAGAAAACTTATGAAATTTGTCGAAATCCTTTAATCATCTTTCTTTCGTGAGAAGAACTCTACTATACATATCCGGTTAATGTCACGTGTCCGTCACGGGAGGGGGGACTGGAGCCAAGAGATGCCTATGACAGTGCGGCGTATGTCAGCCGGTTTTCCTTTCGGCTTAATCATGAGCGATCGCAAGCGAACTATATCCTCGGCGGCGGACCACCCAAGTTTACGATACATTCAATGGGCAACGCGTCACGGTATGAATGGGGATCAAGTGCAGAGCGTAGGGATTCAGAAGGCGTGCCCTAGACGTCGTTCAGCGTGCGTCTGGATTCAGAAAACGTGCTGAAGGCGTCGTCCAATTTGCGTTGGGATTCAGAAGACGTGCCGCAGGCGTCCAACTTGAGTAGGGATCGCGAGTAAGGGGGACTTATAGGAGGAGAACCAGTGAAGAGGGAATCAGCAAAGGGGTACCACAAGATGGTGAATAAGCGGGGACCAGTATTTTCCCTCAATATCGTTCAATGTGCATCCGGTTTCTGAAGACGGGTCACAGAAGTCGTGGCACGTGTGTCGGGGTGCAGAAGGAGTGTCATAGACGTCGTAGCAACGTGGTGACACATGAGTCGGGACTCAGTGTTACATGTGCGTGCTTGACTCTCACTCCGTTTCTTTGCTAGCAAAGAAGGTAAGGAAGGGGTAAGAGGTTTTAGGGTAAGGAAGTATAAGCGGGGAGGGGGGGGGAGAGGTAGGGAGAGTGACTATGGGATTCGGAGGAGTATTGTTGCCGTCTTACAGTAAACGGTGTCGGCCTGTCGACCAAACCCCGACCAAATTTAATTATGTTCCTGCAGATTAAGCACTTCGGATTGGCACTCTCATTATCTGTTTCTCGCCACGTAGAGAAGGGGCAATTGGGAGAATAAATCGCGTACATGCGATAGAGGGTGGATGGGGTTCATAGGAAGAGTGACGATTCTGCCCACCATATCCCGCCGCACTAATCTATATAGTAAAACCAGTTTTTGAATGAAATGAAAGAAAGAAGGCCTAAAGAAGAAAGGAGGAGTATTGGGATTGTCCTACTCCTGGGGTTTGGGGCGGGGCGGAGGAGGACGTTTGGCGGTCGCCTTTGCACTTACACATAGCAAACAGGTAGTCTAGTAACGTCAAACACGACGATTAGGGACCAGAGTGAGCTCGAGCTCATTGGATTTTCATTAGGACGATGGAGGATGATAAAGCTTCATAGAAATTATGCTCTAATCAATTGGAATTTCAGACTCTGGTCTTCTAAAGAAGACGTTGACTATAAGTGCACGGCGTGGTGAACAAAAGGCGTCGACTTATAATGCAAACAGCCAACATGCTCGTCAGTGGATAAGGAAACGCACCGACTTTTGCTCCGGCTTGACTGACTTCATTGTCTTGGACATCCGCTCCATAAGTGAAGCCGAGACCGGCGCATTGTTTATTAGGAGAAAATTTGCCCTTGGCAATTGTTCCGTCTTGGGTGTCCTTGAGCGAGACGACGAGATCTCCTAATTCGTGAAATTCGAGCTGCACTTCACAATGTTTCGCGGGAGCCGGTGTTTCGTGAGAACATAGTCAGACGGGTCCTATAGGTTAGTCCAAAGGAGCTCTCGAGTTAAAGCGTCCGATGTTCTACCGTATATGGAAGAAGACGTATGGGGTGCCAATCCTTTAGTGGTACCCGCTTCTAGTGGCCCTATAGGCGTAAGAGAAGGAGTGGAAGGAGTGCGTGTAGGTCTATAAAAATTGATAAAAGATGACGTTACTCAATTCCTTTTGGGAAGCGCCACGCATTCTACTTGTAAGGGATGTCGTGGAGGCGATTTTTATGCGTATTTGGCCACATAATGACTTGTCTGAGAGGGATAAAGCACTGACTTGTACACTGATCAGTGCTTTATACTTCTCAGACAAGCCTGGTACCAAATCATGGACCCCAAAGGAATGCAAGACTTGGGTGGCCACTGGAAATCCGAACCACGAACCTAGCATCGGGTGCACGCGACAGTTGGCACCTCCTCCGGCTGCGCTACCACGCGCCCAACCGAGAATATGAGGACCAACAACCAATGATAGTACAGCTCATGACACTATTGTGCATGACGTTCCAGGGCTGTTTGAGAGAAGAAATTTATTTCTGAGTCGAAAAACTACGTTGGTACCGAAATTTCGGCTGAACGGGGAGAGCGAGTCATATAGGAAAAATCCTCACCCCTCAATTAGTATGAAAATGTGTTTCTTTTTTGTCAAGTCGTCAAACCAAAGAGCAGGGGATCCTTGAAGCTACAATGGAATCGGCGCCCCATGAGTTCTGGGGCCTCTTGCACGCTTGCGATGCCTCCGCCTGCAAGCGGCTCGGAGCGCAGTGGATGGTGACGTTGCTTTGTGCGAGGGAGGTCGGAGGTTCGAATCTTTTGCGCTGATGCATTTTTGCATTTCACCTGATTTGTTGAGATTTGAAGGGCCCTGACGTCTATACCATTTTCAGACGTTTTCTGCGCATTTTTCCAGCTGTACGCTGTGGAGAGTAACTTTCTTGTGACTTGTTTATTACTGACCGCTTTTCTAACCAAAGGCAATTAAAAAGCTGTTGTACATAATTATGTATAAACGTTAAGCACCAGTGATACACAGGTATAAAGTGCACAAAATATAAGAAATGATCACAATACGGACAGCGTATAAAAGCTACTGGCTCCTAACATTTGCTACTCTACAGGAGCTCCCTATATGAGTCGTTCTCTCCCTTCAGACATACGCTTCAGACCCTTTCCTTGTCAGTTCTCTGGTTCTGACTCAAAGATTCCCCGATAATCTCATGTGAGCAAATTAGTCAATCGAGATAAACATTCGCAAGAGCAGATCACAGAACGTCGATCATTATCGTTTGAAAAACTTCATGTAAATGGCATTTACATTGCCAGTCACGTGAACATCGGAAGACTTTAGACGAAGATACGGCGCAATCTGAACCCTCTAACGTACTGAAAAATTGCTTCGTTTTTGCCTGTCGAAATGGATGATAAATTTTAGTGTTTTTTGATAGACGAATAAAAATTTTATAACCATTCAAATAATAATACCATATCTAGCAGAAAACCGTAACAGAATATGTGTACTTACCCGTATTTTTATAAATTTTCGTTCAATTTTTAGGTATACCTACCAACGCGAGTAATGGCATGCCTACAGCAAATAATCGTACTCTACAATAATGCGCTAAGCGATAAGTCATACTATCGATCGGCGCCACCGTAGAAATTAGTCATAAATTAGGGGGAGATTCGGGGGAAAATAGGGGGGGGGGGGAATTACGGCACAAAAATAGCGAAAAATACGTCTTCTTCCTGCCTGGAAACTTCAGCCCTGAAGCAATCGAGGTCACGGAACACGAATCTGACGTTCGTTTTTGAAGTATAGATCGCCATCAATCGATACTGATCAAACTATTGCTTTTTGTGAACGTCGTCCAGGCGGTACGAAACTTTAGTCCTGGCGGTAGTCGGGGTCCCTCAACACGAATCTGAAGTTCGTTTTTGAAGTATCTATCGCCATCAATCGATATTGATCAAATTACGGGTCGCAAAAAGCGGAAAATACCCAGACGTCTTCTACGAGCCAGGGGATTCAGAAGACGTGCGGAATACGTCGCATGACCTGCTTGGGGATTCAAGGGACGTGCCAAAGACGTCGATCAACGTGTTTGGGGATTCAGATAGACGTGCCGAAGACGTCGTCCGCTAAGAGGGATCATTGAGGGGGACCAGTACCGGTAATGGGGACCGTTTCACTAAGAGAGGATCAGTAGTGAGGGACCAATAGATCGCCCTATCATACTAGACACTGTACGTACTGCGAGGCTTTTGTACTCCTAGGTGGGGAAGAAGCTGTACAAGTAGAGCAGCTAGCTTGGTGTGGTTGTCCTTAACTTATAGATACTGCAACATCGCGCGGAAAGCGCAAGTGCGAGGCACGCCGATAGACGTGACGGAGCACTTGTGGATAAATAAGATAATAACTATAAATAAGCAGAAATATTGAAGACACCAGCAGCTGTGAAGAATATGAAATCATCTGCGGTTTCAGCCTGCTCCAGTGAAAGGAATCTGTAGGATATATGGAAGGGCTTAGAAGACTGCTGACGCTGAGCACCGTGGATAATTGTTTTCTACAAGAACGCCAGCACTGAGCAGTGGTTGCTGTGAACGATGGAACAGTGGCGACACGGTTGCTATGCTCTACAGGCCGACGGGAGCAGTGCTGTTGATACAATAATTACATTACGGGACACTAGGGTGCTACGTCAGTCACTCTAGTCGGAGACACGGACCGGACTCTTAGGAAGAATATGGAGAACCGGCTCTTCGTTGGTGAAAGCGTACACTTCATTACTAATACCAGATATTTTAATTTATCTATTTATTTATTTATTTACTTATCCATGCCATTTTCACGTCAAATTGTACACTCTTCTTGTCTATTTGTGCACTCTTCTAAGCTAGCCTGAAGGTCCCCACACACTTTTTCGGCCACGCCGCGGCCTATCCTTAACCATAGGGCAGGGACGCAGAGCTTGCCGCTGTCGGCGAACGGCGGCAGGCGGCGGGAGGCGGCGGCGGCGCCTCAAGTGCGGCAGCAGCAATAATGATTCACATTAACCACTTTTAATCAATCAATACGATATTCACTCCTGTGACAGACTATTGAGCGCATATGCCGATAGATTCACATCATTACTGCCGCCGATGATTTTCCGCCGGCAGAGACTGTCTGCGCTCTAGCCTTTCGTGACACGGGGCGGCCGGGACGCGGGCAGAAGGCGGGAAAGTGAATAGCAGCAGTAGGTCCCGGCTAGACATACAGTGTCTCGCCGCTCCGTGCCTCTGCCGCTTGTTGTCGCCGCTTGCCGATAGCAAGACTTGAGTGTGCGTGAGCGGCGCGCTTCACAAGTTTTGCCGCATGCCGCCCGCCGCTTGTCGCAAAAATGTGCGAAGGCGCAAAATGTATATATGCCATTTTCACGTCGAATTGGACACCTTTCAAATCAAATTGGACGCTCTTCTAAGCTGGCCTAAGACTTTTGAAATCAAACCAAACTCTCCCAAATTGAAACGAGCTTTTTCTACATTAAATTCTCTTCGAAACTCCTCAATAAGGTTGGAATTTTTTGTTCAAAAAATTCTTTAGTATAACTTTCTTTGAAGTTTTGATCATCTACCCAATAAGTGAGCACACTGTTTGAAATTTTATGAAATTTTTATTTTTTTTTTCGGGAAAAATAATGAATTGGAGCATGTTTTAAAGCGCAGGAAGGCGGCCATTTTTTAGTGCCCATGCCCTCCTCTAAGACGCGTCACAAATTTTATTCAATTGATAGCAGAATTTCTGCTTTCATGGAGCTTGACACCTGTTAACGATATATTTCCAGACGAACCTTTCTGCTATAACACCTCCCTGGTGGTTCTTTAGTGAAAAGGAGGCATTATTGTTCTTTGTGGAAATTACCGATGACAATGCTCCACGCTTACATATTTTCAAGAACAAGCTCAACTTTGTAGAACTCTCACACAGCAGAGTTTTTGGTGAATTCACTCTGAAGATACCCTTGGAGAAAGTTGAAAAGTTTAAAGAAGGGTTGGAAGCTTGTGTTGTGTGTCCCATACAGGGGCACATAGTATTTTAAATAGGATAGCTTTCAAAAATGTTTTAGTGGAGTTGTTTCTATTTTTGCAACATCATCAACGACTGTATAGTGTCTCATGTGGTGATATTCGTATCGTAATGTTGCAGTTATAACTTTTTTGAACGCGTACTAGATAACTATCAGGGATAATTTAACAAAATTGTTTTAGGGACTTTATTTTTATATTCTATGTATTTCAATGTAGCATAATAATAAAAAATATAATATAGTACAATTAAAGTTTTATAGTACTAATAAGGGCATTTAACTTACATACCGTATGTCGATCAGTAGGGGCGCGTGGAGCGCAGTCGGAGGAGGCACCGGCTGTCGCCTGCACCCGATACCAGATTCCTGGTTCGGATCTCCCGTCCAGACCAACCAAGCCCTCCATCCCTCCGGGGTCGGTGAATTGGTACCATACTTATCTGGGAAGGATAGAGTGCTGACTTATTCATCGGCTGACCGCCGCAAGTCATTGTATGGCCAAATACGCATTCAACTCGCCTCCACGACATCCCGTAGAGGTAGAACGCGTGGCGCATCCCAAAAGGGATTGAATAACGCCGTCCTTTATCCTTTTTTAAGCCGATCAGCTGATCCTAGTCTTCGCTTCGCAAAAAGTAGCGAAATGTTCATAAAATTGTGCTAGCACCGGGAATACTCATATGCCCGACCAAATCTATGTATGCGGCAGTTTTCCGGTCTTACATGAATAGATTGCGCCTACTGTACTATTTCAAAGAAGACTAACTAACGCTAGAATATCGTCTGACGTCGAAGTCGAGCTAAATGCTGCAGAATCCTCCTTTAATATTGGATTTGACGAGGATGTCGTCAACACTCTGGAGTGCTCAGCGATGGTTCAAGAGGTTTCGAGAGGATAACGAGGACATTGAAGATTTGTCTCGAAGAGCGCCACCAACTGTGATCAAAGAAGAAGCTCTGGAGGAATTGGTCGAGAGTGGACTGCGCGCTAGAGTTATCCTTAAACGGCAAAGCGGATCTATCCTAATCGAAAGGATTGAAGCGTTAAGTGGCAGTTTTGCATGTCATCCCATGCCACACAACAACATCCTCAGAATTTAAATGAAAGCCTTCGCGTCATGGTACAGCAGCTGAAGCTCTCCTAGGAACTGAAGCAAGGGATTGGAGATGCAAATCACTACATGCCCCCCTCCGATTAGGATAGATCCTGGCAGAGCACTTCGTGTGCGATGAATCAATGTTGCGCAAATGTCTCCAAGAACTTGACGACACCTTGGGTCCACGTTATTTACGTAACCGTGAAAGTGGTATGTTTCAACGTTTAATAAATTCTGCCTCGACACCTGAAGCTGATTTTTGGACAGAAGTCTTACATCATCCACGTTAGTCTAGCAGCGTAACTACCATCCTTGCTGTCTAAATCTAACACTTTAGCGGTCTAGAAGTATCACCCCTCTTAAACAACATCAAAAATTACCTGTTCTTGTTCTTTGATTTCAAAAATCCTGATTTTTACTCTCACTAATAGATGAATATGAGATGAAAAGTCTGCTGAAGGGTTGCTGGATTTTCAAGTCCAGTCTATTGCTCAGTTAAAAGAGAGATACTGAATCATTTCATGAGTATGTGCCTCATTTCCTTGATAGATGATAAAGGTCGGCAGTATTCAATGGCTTTGCTGGACGCGCCACGCATTCTGCATACTTCTACGAAATATCGCAAAGGCCATTTGAATGCGTATTTGGCCTATACAAGAGCCACGCCAACTGTACTTCTCAGACAGGCCTGGTACCAGGCCACGGAACCCGGAGGGGTGAAAGGCTTGGTTGGTGTGGGCGAGAAATTCAAACCAAGAACCCAGAATCAGGTGCGCGCGACAGTCGGCACCACTTCCGACTGCGCTACTCCGCACCCTTGTTAATGGATATGTAAAATACGATTTGAAATCCTTCGTGAAGACACGGCACTAGCGATAAGTAGCCTAATATATTTACTATGTAAATTTCAGCACTGCACACTTTATGTGACTCATTCGAGGTAAAGCTCCTTCTGCTGCACAACACGACCGGCAGTAAGGTCGAACTGCCCTTCTCAGCAAAAGTAGTTCAAGGACTGGAATATTGCCCTATCAAACACCTATTACGATCGGCACAAAGGTACTGAAACATCAGGGTAAGGACCGAGGTTTTATGCAGGGATAATTGGAGAATGGGAGCGTGTAGCGCAGTCGGAGGAGGTGCCGGCTGTCGCGTGCACCCGCTACCAGGTTCCTGGTTCGGATTTCCCGCCGAGGCCAACCAATCCTTCCATTCCTCCGGGGTCTGGAAATTCGTACCAGACTTGTCTGGGGAGGATAAATTGCTGACTTCTTCCTTTGGTTAACCACCGTAAGTCATTGTATGGCCAAATACGTATTCAGATCGCCTCCACGACACCCCTTAGAAGTAGAATGCGTGACGCAACCCAAAAGGGTTTGAGTAGCGGCGTTCTTTATCCTTTAATTGGGGAATATGCCAGACTTCCTTTAGTGCATACTCATAACTAATGGATGCTGAACGGCTACATATTAGGGAGGGCCAAAGGTAATGAGACTCTCCATGCCGTGCCCATATATGTCGTGACTGGAGTCCAGTTTCGTGCTTCTCGTATTTGTATGCTTGTTTGCTATTTACTGAAGGCCACCTGAGAAGTGACCACTTTCGCCCTTTCCAGAAGTATGCCAGAACTCCAGTCTGTCTCATGCCGAAACCCCAGTCTGACGAGTCGACCTGTGTCGCGCAAATCTCGCCCAATTCCCAACCCCGAGCAGCCTTGACTCAATAGTCAAGCAAGATGAGAAGTACGTCTTCTACCTTAACCCTGCCAAGCAGCGAGTCCGAGTGAGGCATGGTGACCTGTTGCCGAGCTTCGTTCGGCGGGATTTTCACGGCAAGAAGCACATTCTGAGCTTTTGAGTCTGTGCCCATGGACCGGTATACTGGAAGCTGTTTTCCAAAAGCGCGGCGATGGACTCCAAGGCCATGGTGAACGAAGTAGAAGAGATGGACCGGTGACTCGTACTTATTCGGTCTCAGCGCTTCAAGAAGGTCCTCCTCTTCGACAACGCCGCACCCCATCGGGCAAAAGTGACCGCGGATAAGCTTGCTCAGCTGGGCTACGTCACATGCCTCACCCACCGTATTCGCCAGACATCTCTCCATGCGACTACCACTACTTCTTGAGCCTACAGGACTTCCTGGTGGGAAGGGACACAAGAACCCAAGCAGTCCTTGACACCCATAACGAGCAGTGGATCAGCACCAGGCCCAAACAGTTCTGGAAGGATGGGATCAGGAAGTTGGCTGATCGATGGCAGCAAGGTCATTGACCTTAATGGCAAATACATTCCTCAGCACCGTTCAGTTGCGATTGAGTTATAAAGAGATAAAGAAATTTGTTGAATTTGTCTCATTACTTTTCGCCCACGCTAATAGCCTGTCCCGATGCTTATGGATACTAAAGTCGAGTATGTACCTTGCTACGGTTACCATCGCTTGAAAAGAAAGCTCTTTTAGCTTCCCAGATATTTAGGAGATTGAACGGGTGCCGAGCAGACGGAATGAACGCCATCGAAAGAACACAAGACTAATCCTCTAGGAGGCAGAGAGTAAACTAACGCTCCGTCGGAACGTCTTCTAGGAAGGCGGCACGCGATGCGTCATACCCTGCAGTAAATATGATATTTTCAGAGATCTTCTGGCGAATGTGCAGCGAATAGCTGCTAGCTCTGTGGTACAAAGTGCACGATGTACGACTTGCTCGTATGACATGATAGTTGTTGTCGAGTTCAACTAACTGGATTGCACTCTGTGAAGCACTCTAATTAGAATATTCGGCGAAAAAATGTCGCAAACAGCTCATTCCGCGAAAGTCACTGAAATGTCATCCCACGGGAAAGTAGTCCTACTGGCGATATGCAATATCTTCAAACAAATGCCCAGTTTAGCTGACTAATATAAAACAAGGGGAAATCTACAGTAAATTGTGACTGTTGATATTTCAAACCAAATTGGACACTGTTCTTGTCAAACTGAACACTGTTCTAAGCTAAACTAAGACTTTAGAAAACAAACTCGAACTCTTCTAATTTGAAACGAGCTTCTTCTAGATTAAACTCTAAACTCTCCAAAAAGATTAGAATAACCTTTGTTCAGGGAAAATTTTAGTATAACTTTCTTTGAAGTTCTAATTCAGAATCCAAGGAGTGAACACATTCTTTAAAATTTTATAAAACTTTTAATTTTTCAAGAAAGAACAATGGGCTAAATCTTTTCAAGGACAGGAAAGTGGCGATTTCTAGTGTCAAAAAGTGATTGGAGCATGCCCTTGTTCAAGACAGCGATTTTTATTCGACTGATAGCAGAATTTCTTTTTGCATAGAGTTTGACATCTGTTAACGATATAAACGCACACATGTGTATCCTCATTTTGATGGCTCATGTAAGTGGCATTTACACTATCAATCAATTACAAAAGTTATGGCGAACTTCTCGAATGCATGGCGCGATCTGATTTTATAGTTCGCTATATATCTATCGCTCTGATGTGCTTTAAGATAAATTTGAACTGATAACTGTTTCTCTAAAATAGAAATTTTTATACAATTATTACACTTCATTGGGCAGGTAAACTAGCACTCTAATTATAATTATAATTTAATTATTCTATAGAATATTTGGGAAAATGTCGGAAACAGCTCGTTCTGTGAAAAATCACTTCGCTGCGGAAAAGTAATGTTGTTGGTGTTATATGTATCTTCAAACAAATGTCCAGTTTAGTTGCTTAATTTCAAATAAGGAAAAATCTGCCGTACATTTTAATTGTTGATTTCCATACTTTTGCTGCTCAACTGTTAAACGTTTGTAATTCTAATAAAAAAGACGAATGTTTAATTACCCATGTTTGAGGTATGGATGGGAAGCAAACATGTTCTAAGCGGCTATTTCGAAGAAAAAAATCAATTTCTACAGGGTCGTTGGTCTCCTCTGCTTTCCTTTCGTCATCTGTCTCATCCAGCCGCAAGGTAAAGAAATATTCCAAGGTATTCTCATTTAAGTGACTAAGGATAACAATAGCAAAGTCATCGTTAGTCAATCCCTTGGCGGAATGCGCCGCGCATCCTACTCTCAGTCGATAGACTGCTTACAGCACGCATTCAATGATGCTGCTGAGTGCTTGATGAGTGCTTCATTCTTCCTGGATACGTTCCGTACCAGCTCACGGACCTCAGAGGGCTAAAAGACTTGGCTAACACGGGGCGAGAGCCGAACTATGATCATGGACCAGGAGTGTTGCACGCGACAACATCCCCTCCGCCGACTGCACCACCAGGCGCCCAAACGACGAAGAGATGCGGAGAGTAAAGAATAGCTCCTCGTCTGTAAGACATTCATTCCCTTTTGTGTAAAATTCAATGGCTTTATCTTCTGAGGGTTTTTTGTCGACAGACGAGAAAGAAGACGAGCACACGACGAGGGTTACGAGAAGGCGTAAACAAGAAATGTGGCAAATTTTGCGGCCGCAAGCTCTCAGAGCGGAAAGCATCAATGTTATTATTCGAACTCAGAGAGTGAGAGTGAGAGTAGCATGGATTTTAGTCGACATGAAGACGTTTGGGACTCACATTCGAAAGCTATGCTAATAAGGTTAGCGGGAAAAGCCGCGACAACACACCAGAGCTCCATCAACACGGCTGGCTGGCTGATTCACTGACTGGCCGACCCGTAGGGCTCATACGAGCAGCTTCTTGTCCGTGTTCGAAAAACCCAGCTTCATCGGAACTATGAGGAACGCAATCCACCAAATACGAAGAGAAAATCACCAACTCCGCCACGTTTCGTAGGGGACATTCTGAAAAGAAAACAAAAAAAAAGAAGATTTTGGTGCTGTCGCTTTAATACCACCTTCACGTCGAATTGGACACCTTTCACATCAAATTGAGCACTTTTCAAATCAAACTGGGCACCCTTATAGCTCTGAGAATTTCGAAATCAAAGCAAACTCTTCCAAATCGAAACCTCCAGACAGGTTAAACTATTAGGTTGGCAACTAAATTCGTGGACTGTCAAGCATCTTCAACAAAAGTGTCTATTAAGAAATAACAAACAGCAATTTTTAATCAAAGTAGGATCCCTTGGACTGCTTCCCATTCAACAGCTAGCTGGCCAACTCCATAGCTGTAGAATTGTTCTACTTTTGAGGCCAAGAATTTAAGGGTTTCAACTACTAAGAAGTACAACATAAACATGTGTACGTTAGCAGCTGTGGACTCTGTTAAAGAACTGGGCTTTCATTATGATAATAATCTAGATTTTAGGAAGCATATCCGAGAGGTTTGTAACTCAGCCATGCTACGAACGTCGAACATCTTTATGGCTTTAACTACTAAAGATAAATCCATTCTACTTAAGGTATACAAAACCTACGTACGCCCTCTTGTTGAATCTAGTGCCTCTGTCTTCGATCCTTATAAGAAAAAGGACATATGCAGAATGGAGAATGCACAAAACAATTTCACTCGCAAACTTCTCCTTCGAACAAATAGCTTCTTATACTCGCGAGTACCAAAAGCTTCAATTAGAAACAAATATCTCGGTATACCGACCCCAGAATCTCGTCGCAAAGTATTTGATGTGTGTCTTGAACATAAACTGCTGAACTTCACACCTGCTTCTGGGCCTTGTAAATTCTTTAAAACGAGGAAATCTCTAACACGAGGGGAAACTGAAAAGTTATCTCTTCCTCGCCCCAGAACCCGACTACGAGCCACATCGTTCACATATAGAGCTGGCAGCTTGTACTTAAAAATTGCTAAACATATTCAGTCTCCCGTAACTCCGGGACAAATGAAAAGCCGTGTAGGTATTGCCTTGCTTAGAAACGAGATTTCTTAAACAGTATATGGCTTTGCATCCTGGCGTTGTTGTTGACTAGTTCTTTGTTCTGGATTTTGTTTTCATTGTTTGTTAGTTTATACACGCAGTTGTCGTTGTACATTGACTGCTTTCCAACGATTGCCTTGTGCAAGCGTAATAAACATAAACATAAGAATCCTTGGAGGTGCATTTTGACCTGGTCCACATAAATAAATCGCTTTCCAATCAAGAAGTGCAACGAACTAGAAAGGTGGTAGTCACTCGGTGCACGATCTGGGCTGTAAGGTGGGTGGGTGAGACGCTCCCGGGGAAGCTCTTCGGTTTTTTGAAGCGTCCGATTCGCGACGTCTGATCTGGAGTTGTCGTTGTCAAAGATAATTTCGCTGCTGAAAAGTTTTCTGACCCGATTCTGGCGGAGTTCAGCCTGCTCGCGGCCATGTTGAGAAGAGTAGATTTCAGCATCAATGCTGTAACCGCTCTTGATGATCTCCCAGAAGTTAACGCCTTCTTGACACCACCAAACGGAGAGCATTTCAAGAATCGGAGGCTTCAAAAAATTGAAGACCACGGCTGGGAGAGTCTAACTCATCCAACTCACAGCCCAGATTGTGCGCCGAGTGATTTTCATCTTCTTAGCTTGATACAGCTCTTCTTGGTTGGAAGACGATTTATTAATGTGGACCAGGTCAAAATGCATCTCCATGGATTCTTGGCCTTAAAAGCACAAGAATTCTACAGCCGTGGGATAGACCAGCTACCTGATAAACGAGAAGCACTTCTACGTTCCAAGGGGTCTTACTCTGATTAAGGAATGTCATTTGTTCTTTGTTAATAAATGCTTTTGTTGAAGATTTTTGAGAGTCCACGAACATAGTTGCCAACCTAATACAAACGTAATAAGATTGATAGAAAAAAATTTTGCTCGAAAAAAAATGGTATGACTTTTTCGGGAATTAATTGATTAATTTTTAGTTTAATTGGAAAAATATGAAGAAAAAAAGATTTCTTCAGAATGCACGAGAAGGACATGATGCAGAACCGTCAGTCAAAAAAAAAACTAGTAAAAAGTGCAGCAATGAATATTGGCTTTCAAAAAAGATTACCTTCCAAATTCCTCGCCCGCCTCTCGATGAATCCGGACATCTTCGACGTTCTATTTAACGAGCACTTTTTCCGCCTCGATCTCGTAGATTTCTTCAGAATCTGGAAGAGGCGAAGTCCTTTGAGAAACCAACCTCCCATTTTATTTTGCAGAAAATCATACAAAAAACTAAGAGATCGTTAAAACGATGGCGAAGCTTTTGAATCTGCCTGTTGTTAGAGTTGTACAGAGAACATTCAGAAAATGTGCAACGCTAGAAAACATTCTCTATATAATTTAGCAGAATATGAACTAGAATAGTCGAATATTCGACATTTCCAGATTTTCGAATATTCGTTCGAATTCGAACATCGACGGTTTTTAAAGTCAAACATGCATTCGAATTCGGACACCGAAAGCGAGCTATATTCGAATATTATTCGAAAATCGAATATTTCAACTTTATTCAAATATCGAATAAACTTCAAGTTTTCAAGCACAGAACCTGGATCGAACAAGTTAGTCGAGTATTCGAATATTCGAAGAAACGAGAGTGCCGCTTATTCGATTTTTCATCAATCTCAAAAAAATGATGAGCTAATAAATCCGCTCGCATATTCGCTCGAAATTTTCCAACATCGAGTAAATTCTTCCATTCTTTCGTTCGAAAATTTTCGACATCGATTTTATTCGTTCATTCATTTGTTCGAAATTTCTCAAAAGCACAGCTATGGTACACGCTTTTTTCGGCTGACCTTTCGGCGTAACCGCCTCCTTCAGAGCTTGGAAAAGCCAATTGAGATTTGATGAACGGTTACCAGTGCAAGAACTATACCAAGTCAAAGCAGTTTTAGGAGTGAATAGAAGAGGACGACGAAGAAATGGGAGAGCGACAGCCCAGCAAAGCTTATGGAGGCGGCGAAGAGGCTGGTTAGTTGCCCTATAGGGAATGCATTCTCTATTTTTAGGGCCTCCACTTCTATGTAACGACTTAGTTATTCTGCTTTAGTAAAAATCCTTGATACTGTAGAGGCTGCAAATGCTGTTAAACGCTTTGAACGCTTAGCCTTGCGATGTTATGAGATAGTTGGTTCTACGGAATATAGTTGTGCTCGAACGAATATATTCGAATAGTTCCTCGAACAATTTATTCGAATAATTATTCGAATTATTCGAATAATTATTAGAATTATTCGATCATTCGATATTTCTTGATTTTCAAATATTCGTTCGAACTCGAACATCGATGATTTTCAATAGTCGAATATTCGTTCGAATTCGAACATCGATGATTTTTGAAAGTCGAATATTCGTTCGAATTCGAACATCGATGATTTCCAAAAGTCCAATGTTCTTTCGAATCCGAACATCGAAGGAAGCCATATTCGAATATTATTGGAAAATCGAATAGTTAAGCTCTATTTGATCGAATAATTGTAATAAAATTACATAGAATAAACCTGCAGCCGGAAGGATGACCTCCAGCAGTATTCCTTCTAGTATGTACTTCACGTTGTAATACCCTTCACCTCTTTCACATCTGGAGGGTTTACAAAACGGGGTTGCATTTGCTTCCACGGCTTTGAGATATATGTCCTTAAGCTTAATGTCTCCGCTTTGAAAGACTTTGAACAAATGCCTACGATTGTACGGAAGAAAACGAGAGTTCACCCCCTTTTCCAGATCTCTACTGGAATATTTCTTTCCCTCAATTCTGATAATTTTTTGTGACTCCCCTGGATCCAGAAAAGCAGATCTTAGGATGAAAGATAGTCAGACATCAATGACCAAACAGAACTAAAGAAGAAATATTCCCTCCAATACTATGTATTTTATTTGTGTTTGTACCACGTTGGTAGTCAAATGAAATCGATGTTGGTTTAAAATCTATAACTCGTTTTTCTATCGAACTGTGCATGGGCTGCAAATGTTGCGCAACGATGTGCTAATGTCCCCATACATCTCGGTGTTTAAAAGTAGATTGAAAAAGATTGATAACCTTTCTGTGCTAAACATCCAAGATTTTTAGTTTTCAGCACTTGGTATTCAGTATCATTTGACGTATTATGGCGTCACGTTGTGGGTTGAGTTTTTATGTTAACCACAATTTTCTATTCTATTCATCTTAAAACATATGTTTTTTCTCCGAATTGGCAAATACCGTTCTCTAGCCTGCTTGAAATTTCCTACTCATGCCGCTTTTCGCCGAAATCCAGGGAAGTTTACTTGTTTTTAGGTCTCTATTTTTCATGCATTTCCTGAGTGCTCCGCTTCAGGTCGCGGCCGTGCTCGAATTCATTTGCTTTGGGTTGATTCAGTGATGGCTGGTGCTCGTAAAGACTATGTTTTCGAGACTCACTGCCGCATATGCTCTTTGTCATTGGTGTTGGACTGCCCATGATCCTGTTTCATAGTGTTTTTTTTTGCTGAAACTGACTTACGGTGTGAGTTACACTTGCTAGATGATATAGTAATGTGCCTTTCAATGTTGATGGCTGTTTCCATCTCTAACGTAGCTGCTTCCCTCTCCTTGTGCTTTTGTATTTCTTTGTCTCCTAACTATATTCCATCTCTGGATGCTGAGAGGGTGACGGCGATACCGTCGGCGGCGTGGGCGCGGAATGGGTGTGCCTAGGTTGAGTTCATTTACAGCCTGCTGGTTCCATGTCGCCCTACGTTTTTCTCAGTATTAGTCTTGCCATGGTTTCTACAATTTGAAGTCTGGTTACTATCACTTTCACCTTGCTCCATTTTTACTACATCTTCAAGTGCCTCAGGTTGATTATCAAAATGTACTGCCAGTTCTTACATCCCGCGTCAATTATATTTCTATCGGGCGAATGTTCTGCCATATATATTCGTGCAGCTGGCTTAGGATAATTATCTTCGTCGGCACTAAGTAGCATTTATTAGGTCTCGTGCATACTCCCCGTCGCCGCGATGGAATTGCGGCGATGAGTTTTGCAGAGCGACGCGAAAGAATTTGAACTTCTCAGTGCCCGTCGCATCACCCATCGCTCTGCAAGGGAGCGCGACGGCGATCCGCCCAGGACCAACGCTAAACACCGCGCGCGGCGCGAAAAAGTATAGGCCCATGCACGCTTCTGCGACATCGCGGCGCGGCAAGAGGAGCGACGGCCACCTCCGCGAAATCCGGCGGTCGCGTTAGAGCATCGTTATAGGCGACGGGACCGACGTCCCAGTGCATGTCGCGCCGCTAGGAATGATTTGAACCATTCTAGCCTGCGGCACTCAGCGCGGCATTGCTGGCGATAGCCGCAAAAGTATGCATGCCCCCCTCTGCGACACGTGTCGCAGTGTCTCGCCGCGCCCGTCGCGGCCCTATCCTTCATCATGGCCGTGCCGCGCTGTCGCAGAAGTGTGCATGGGCCTTATACCATGCCCGCGATGGGCGCGGGAAGCCGTCCGCATGCCGACCCGCTGCAAAGTTTCCTTTGACTATTCGACCACGTGCGGCGGAATGGCCATGAACTGAGCGCCGCGATGGCATCGCGGAATGGAAATATGCCTCCGGCCTTACACTCAGGTCCTTCCTGTGTTGCGGTGCGACATGACTCTTGAGCATGCCATGGGCAAGTTTTCGTTTGAACATTTTTGTGGTGAACATGTTGCCTGTGGGTTGGTGCTCCTGTCTTACCTAGGCTCACTCCCTTTGAAGTTCACGCCATTGATGGTGATTATTCCTCTTTTCTTTTGAGCTTATTTCTTTTCATTGTTGCCTTGGAAAATTTTGCTTGCTTACAAGCATGATGTTTTTGGCATATCCTTATGGGTGTATTCATAAATAAATAAATAAATCGACATATAACAAACTGGATTTTTTCAAAGGCAGACATTTTTGTAGTTGTGTCCTTCAGTCATAGATTGCGAATAACCTTATGAAGGAACACTGAAGACTACTTAAGGATGTTAGATATCATTAGATATTAGCGTTCACATGAAAGGAATTGTTTTGTGTAAACCCAATTAGACGTGAAGTTTATTCTGAAGATCAGTAGTTGTCATGAAGGAGAAATAAATTTTAGTAGCCTAAGCTTTCAGATCATTGAAAAACACAATTTCACCTTTTTGTTTTGTATATTGCTGGCATCGCTTTCGCAGCCCGTACGCGAAACAGAAAATTCTCATCATACACTGTAAGGGGTGCCGTTAAAAATGGGAATACAGGTCTACCCGTCGTAACAATCAAGCTTGTACTTGCCTGTGCTACCTTGTAAGGACGAATTAAGGTTTGAAAGGAAAGGCAAAAAGGGAAGGCCGTTATGGATAGGATCTTCATATGGTTTTTTGAAAAGGCCAGGACTTCAAATTTCCCAAGATACCATACAGAACTAAAGTGCGTGCTGCATTTCAAAATATATAGCAATATCACCTTCTACACTCTTAACAGTCTGCAGGATTGAAATACTAATCGGTCTGTTTACTATAGGCACGTTTGATTGCACAGCGAAATACGGTCATTTGTTATTCGTTTATTGGAACAAATTATTCGACTATTCGATCATTCGAAAATTTTCGACATCGAAAAAAATCGATCGTTCATTCATTCGAAAATTTTCGACATCGAACAAATTCGATGGCTCATTCGTTCGGCTATGTTCGGCATCGAATAGATTCATTCGATCAATCGATCGGAAATGTTTGACATCGACTTTCGTTCTTTAATTCGTTCGATAAAATTTCGCAAAAGCACTACTATGGAAGGAATGTTTTGTAAAATGCTTTTCTCATAGAGATGTTTCTCCTGACATGAGCTCATATAGGAGTATCTATAAAACCATAGCGTTCCGGCCCAGAACGCTTTCTGCTGTCATCTATTCATCTCCGTGTGTCTCTCTCTGGGGGGGGGGGGGACTTCTCTCTGCCGCTTAGGTTTCTATCTTTTTGTAAAATATTTAGAATAAACGTTTAATTACCCAAGTTTAAGGTGTGGGCGGAAGGCGGAAAGTCCCGCGTGGCTATTCCGAGCTCTTCTACATGCCCTCGGACAGGGCAGACTGGGTGAATGAGGCCCTCTCGGGTCACCGCTCAGCGGGGCCTCCGGCTGTCGGCTTCCGGGTCAACCCCAAAAGGGTCAGCAAAGGGGGCCATCTTCTTGGTTAGCGCCACGCGGTTCTCCTTCCTTCTGACTGCGGAATACTTGAAGGCATTCCACTGCACCTCGAGAGTCTCTGTGCTGCGATATCGACCCTGCGAGTCACGATTCTAACCGCGACCCCAACCACTGCGCCACCATGGCTTCGCTGCCTCTGCTCTATCAACGGTGTGGAAACTTTGCACCTGTTAAGCCCGTCCGTGTGCTCTTTGATCCTCACCCAAAGCGGCCTGTCCATCTCACTACTCCTACTACGCACTCCTACTTGCACTCCGAGAGAGTTATGAGGTATACCACTCCTACAGCGTGCAATCGGCTTCCTTACCAAAGTTGCAGACCATATAGGGCTACCTATTACTTCATATAAGAGAAATGTATTGATGTTTTTTCACTCGCGGATAAACTTGTGAGATTAGTGGCGAATTCCTCGACAATGTGGACGAGTTCGCTGGGGGATCATGAGGACGCCCCGCCCACTTCAATCAATCAAATGTGACTGTGGCTGCGGCTGCGGCTGAGTCCTGTTTTCCCTGTTCTTGTTTTTTTCTTTTTTCTTCTTTTCTCCCATTTGTACTCGCTTTTCATGTTATCTGATTGTATATCTCTCTTCGTTGATTAATACTCGGCTTCTCTCTTCTTGGATCCTCGAAATCTACCCACACCTCGTGTACAGCTTAGTA
>OX375870.1:88909509-88997955 GCA_947359475.1 Heligmosomoides polygyrus bakeri
CAATTCAATGTATGGAATAGGAACAGGAATAAATTGATTCAGGAAAATCGCTTTTGCTTTCCTGTAACAGTTGTCCGACATTGTCGGGAAAAGGTTAATATGCTATTTGTTTGTAAAGCGCTTAACCAGTGGTGCAATCCCAAGGGTGGGTGGGGGGCACTCCATAGCCAGCTGTATTAGGGGGGGGGGGGGGGGGGGAGGGCAAAAGTAATGAGACACCCCATGCCGTGTCCATATATCTCGTGGCTGCAGTCTGGTTTCGTGCTTGTCGTATTTGTATGTTTGTATGCTACTTGCTGAAGCCCATCTGAGAAGCTACCACTTCCGCCCTTTCCAGAAGCATGCCAAAACCCCAGCCTGTCTCATGCCGAAACCCCAGTCTGACGAGTCGACCTGTGTCGCGCAAATCTCGCCCAATTCCCAACGCCGAGCAGCCTGGGCTCAATATTTACGCAAGATGAGAAGTACGTCTTCTACCTTAACCCTGCCAAGCAGTGAGTCTGGGTGAGGCCTGGTGACCTGTTTCCGACCTTCGTTCGGCGAGATGTTCACGGCGAGAAGCATCTTTGGAGCTTTTAGGTCTGCGCCCAAGGATCGGTTTACCGGAAGCTGTTTCCCAAGAGCCCTACGACTAGAACTACAAGACCATGGTGAACGAAATAGAAGAGATGAGCCGGCGACTCGCTCTTATTCATTCGCAGCGCTTCAAGAAGTTTCTCCTCTTCGACAACTCCGCACGCCATTGGGAACAAGTAACCACGGATAAGCTTGGCCAGCTGAGCTACGTTCACATGCCTCAGCCACCGTATTCGCTGGACATCTCTCCATGCGACTACCACTACTACTTGAGCCTACAGGACTTCCTAGTCGGAAGGGACACAAGAACCCAAGCAGTCCTTGACAACCATGTCGAGGAATTGATCAACACCAGGCCCAAGCAGTTCTTGAAGGATGGGATCAAGAAGTTGGCTGAGCGATGGCAGCAAGGTCCTTGCCCTTAATGGCAAATACATTCCTCAGCATCGTTGAGTTGTAATTGAGTTATAGAGAGATAAAGATTTTTTTCATTTTGTCTCATTACTTTTGCCCTCCCCCCCCCCCCCCTAATAAGTGGTATATGAAGTGAAACACAAGGTAATATATAATAGTGCGTCCCTGATCCCCTCCACTGAGGGCAGCTCGTCTCGTCGCTGAAAGATTGAAGAAAAAATTGGTTATGAAGGGTTGCATACGCTCCAGTGGCAAATCCCCGTTTACATTCCCGCGCTGTCGAACGCGTGCACGTCGACACGCCGAGAGGACAAGGGGTAGGACGCAAGTCCCGTTATTAAGGTGCCCCCACCCTTTAGGATTGCACCACAAACTGTTAGCTTGAACGTAAACATCGGAGACACTAGTACAGGTCTAGTAAAATGAAGTTCATGTTGAATAACGAAGTCAGCTTGTCATAGCTAACCCTTTCGAGAGGGATTCATATTGTTTTAGATGGCTTTGTATTTGCCATGACAATGGTAGAGAGAGAACGGGGCCAGTTCCTTTCTTCTTTATGAAGTTCCTCAACAAGTAGAGGCAATCAAGGACATTCTGATCAGAATCTGAAGGCAAAACGTGAAAATCCTCATTGAAAATTTGTCTTTTCGCAGGTGCTACTAGTCATCCGATGGGTAACTAAAATTAATAAAAACATTGCCCGAAGACAAGCTGTAAAATTCGGGTATGAAAGTCATCGTTTTATTCTATTTTATCCATAGGCATGTTGATGATATGAATTTTATTTTTTTATAGAAAGCTTTCGGAGGAAAAATCTCGCCGTGTATGAGAGGATGTGAAAAAATGCCTTCTGAAAGCTCATGAGTTCTACCTTCCCAAATAGTAACAAGTAGAACACTGCTTCCAGCTGGTTTCTTCGGCAAAGATATACCGAGTGTAAGTGGTTTTACTATGATCTAAAAGGTTAGCACGGTACATGTCGCGAAAGTGGGCTGCATTTATAGGTGGGAGCGCGCCAACCAATCATAACCAAGCAGAGCACCGACCAAACACATGCCAGCCAATCAGAGTACCAATTTACACTTCTTCTCGAACGGCATAGCCATTTGATGCGATCTGTTTGTCGGGCGCGTTCTCACCTCCTAATGCTGCCCACCGTTGCGACATGTACCGCTGCGTCGTAAGTGGTCAGATGGAAGTGAAATGCCCAGAACGTGATGCTCCCTTCTAGAAAGTGACGTGAATCACAGTTAACAACAATGTCAACGATCCGCTTTGTTAGGAGCATTCGAATTCACGAAATGATGGTAATCTGCTGCTAGTAGATGACAATCTTATCGTAAGGGCTGCTAGATTGTGCCACAAGGTCACCGCGCTCGTCTTCAGTGCGGTGGGTCTGAGCGCATACATGAATTGGTAAGGGTTATTACGAGCTAACATAGGTTCGATGTGTGTTCTTCGGCACAAAATAGCGTGGTTTCCTCCGTCTTACGACACCATTGCCAGATAAGCGGTTTGGAAGATGAGCTCTGGTATGGATGGCTAATGTTGACACAGACTCTCGGATAAAACACTGCTGTCCATCGGCTGGTCATCGCACGTACTTTCTGTAAACCAACCACGTGCCCAAGTTGTCTCCAAGCATGCTATGAAAGTAGAATGCGTGGTCATTGCCAAACAAGATTTGACGAGGTTTCACACCTTTTTTACCTACCCCGTTGACCAGGCAAGTAAAATTTGGAGAAAAGCTGAAATGTTCAGAAACCAAAACGGCTGATATTTTGTTTATCATATTAGACTGTCGTAGAATTAATATCCATTTTGAGGTATATATTAATTAATAAGTTTTTTTATCCTAAATCGTTCAGTTTCATGGGAAGCCACACATACCGTTTGGTAGGTTTTTTTCTGCTCTTTCGAAAAACATACGTGGATGTCGCTCTAATTTTTCTAGCCGACCCTTTCCAGAGCTCCGTAAAATCATGAACCTACAGTGACTATCACGTAATCATGCTTTACGAACTTTTATTGGGACATTCTGCGGCAGAGGCATCCCATAATCTTAGCGGCGCTTTTTGGGACGTACTGTCATTGCGAACGAACGGTGAGGCTCTCTGCTTTGAAACATTCGCCTCTAGCGATTCTGATTTCGAAGAAAAACCGGGTCGCGGGCGCAGGTTGTCGCTTGACGATGAGCTTTTGAGGATAGCCGTCGAAGCGAATCCGGAGGCGAATACACACACGTTAGCAAAGGACCTTGGCGTACATCATAGTAAAGGATAATAACGGATAAAGGACGGCGTTACTCAATCCCTTCTGGGATGCGCCACCGCATACTACTTCTACGGGATGTCGTGGAGGCGACATGAATGCGTATTTGGCCATACAATGACTTGCGGTGGCCAGCCGATGAACAAGTCAGCGTTTTGTCCTTCCCAGACACGTCTGGTACCAATTCACCGACCCCGGAGGGATGGAAGGCTTGGTTCGCCTGGGCGGGAAATCCGAACCAGGAACCTGGTATCGGGTGCACCCACAGTCGCGCCTCCTCCGACTGCGCTACACGCGCCCACGTCCCATCGGTCAGCTCATAAAGCACATCATAGTACGGTAGCAAAACATTTGGCGAGAATCGGCAAGGTGAGGAAAGTGTCGAAGTGGGTGCTTTATGAGCTGACCGATGAGCAGCATTTGGCACGCTTCGATTCCTCCTACCTGAGATCGCTTCAAAAATGAGCCATTTACAAGCCGTATTACAACTGTAGATGAGAAACGGTCCTTTACGATAACAGGAAACGGGAATCTGTCTTGGTAGGTAAGGATACTCATCCGAAATTTCCTAAACCCGACCTTCATCCTAAAAAAAAAGTTGTGCTTACTTTGTGGTGGTGTTGTAAAGGTGTATTCCATTACAGCTTCTTGCAAACTGGTCACGCAGTTACAGCATAGTCTTACTGCTGTGATTTAGACCAAATGTATGGGAAGTTGCCAAAATTGTGCCGGCAGCGGTGAATAGAAGAGGGCCACTCCTGTTGCAGGATAACACAAAACCACCCACCTCACAAATCACTCGTCGAAAACTGACGCATTTAGTTATCGAAGTTCTCCCTCACCCACCACATTCTCCCGACCTTTTCTCCACTAAACATCACTTTTCCGAGCTTTTGATTCTCATTTGCGTCAGAAACATTTCACTAATTTGGCCGATGTTGAATGTGCCCTCCTTGATTTCGTTAATTCGTGTGATCTCAGCTTTAATTGTAAAGCATTAGATTCATTCCACGTTCGTTGGTAAAAATCTAAAGATTCTGATGATTTTTACTTCTTGGCCAATATAAAGTTTTGCTTAAGCTGAGTTATAGCAGTTTGAAATAAGCAGTCCGTTTCGGCGGCTAATTTTGCGAGAGCCTAGTATTATATTTTTGTATTTTTGTTTAATATATTTTTGCTCTATCATAGTTATTCGCTTGCGCTGAAAACTCCTATGCAAGGACATACATATTCTTCTTCTCTAATTCAGAAGATGATAATTCGTCCGGAGCGCTGCGAAATTCGATCGAACAGTTTTCATAGTTGGCGCGCTGTGCTGCCATAGCAACCGGCACCCAACGCAGCTGAGCGGTTAGCGAACAGGATATTCCTCGGCCTCAGAATGTCATCCGAGTCTCTGAAATTCATAGTGGAAAACCTAAATGCTCCGCCGTTCAACTGCAACACCTCGCTCATTGCGTTCGACTTATGGCCGCCCACAGTACTACTGCAAAAACTCAGCGATGTGATCAGGTATGTAATATCAAAGCATTCAACAAAAGAAAATCCGGATCCATCCTTGTCGAGGGCGCGTGTAGCGCAATCGGAGGAGGCGCCGACTGTCGCCTGCACCCAATACCAGGTTTGTGGTTCGGATTTCCCGCCCAGGTCAACCAAGCCCTCCATCCCTCCGGGGTCGGTGAATCGGTACCAGACTTGTCTGGGAAGGATAAAGCGCTGACTTGTTCACCAGCTGGCCACCGCAAGTCATTGTATGGCCAAATACGCATTCAAATCGCCTCCACGACATCCCGTAGAAGTAGAATGCGTGGCGCATCCCAAAAAGGATTGAGTAACGCCGCCCTTTATCCTTTTATTTATCCTTTATCCTAGTCGGAGGGGGGGGGGGCATGAGAAGAAAAGTGAAGCATAAACTAACAGGATGCCGGATGTCCGGTAGGAAATTGCATAAAAAGGTCCCTCGTAGACTTTCTCAATGAATAGTCTCCTTAAATAACTGCACTTTCAAATTTACCGTCGTTTTCAAAAAGACTGGGTGGAGTGCCCCTCTCCTAGGATAGATCCGATAATCCTAATAGGCCCATCCATTTCTACTGTTTTCTAGCTGGATCACACAGACTGGCAACACGGATATCACGAAAGAACCCGCTGAAGAAACTGCGCTTCGAATCCTGTACAACCTGAAAATTCTCAGGTTCAAGCCTCCCGCAGGAATTGAGCAGTTGTGAGTGGAATTTTGAACTTTCATCTCGAAATTAGCTGCTACTGAAGTTACTTTGTTTCTTATTTTAAGGGAGGAATGGAGGGCTGGCCTAGTCGAAGGCGCTAAGAAATCCATCTATCCAGTTCTGCTCTACCTATTCTCCAATGTGGATATGCTTAAGCAGAGAGCATACCTCGCAAGATACCTAATTCAGGTTAGACACACACTATCTAAACCTCCTGCGCTCATTTCGCTCGCAGTTTATTCTTCAAATGTTTAGGATGAAATTCCGAACAATGTGCTCGACGCCGATGTTGCTCAAATGCGAAATGATCTGACACAACTCCAGGAAAGGTTCAAGGTAAGGATTACTTGTTCAACAATAAAATTATGGTCATCAGTACGAGACTCTCTTCCATAAGATGAGCTAGCATTCTGTAGAAATATGCCATGTATAGAATTTGTTCGTTTTAGCTTCACTCGTTTTTTTTTTTCGTAGTATTAAATTTCTCCACGAGTTAACTGTTTATTTTTGAATTTTTTATTGAATTTCGAAAGTTACCTGAAAAACGATTTTTGTTTGTCTCTGTCCATCTATCACTACCTCCGTCCTCACGAAATCAATGGCCGCCGCAGGGGCTTCAACTGATCTATTCGGAGTTGATTAAAGCTCGGTGGGTACAGATGTGATACCACTGCGTCGGCCTGTCGCCAAATGAACGAGGTCGATCGCTCAATCAATATTGATCGATAAATTAGATTTTTGCTTATAGCTTGAGGTGTCGATTACATGAAAGAAGCCACTACAAGACTTCACACCAAGCACAAAAATAATTCAAGCACCTTCAGCACATACGAGAATTATCTATTGATTTGTCACAAACACTAACTTGAGAAATACGGACCATATTATTATATTATATGTATAACCACGTATAACCAAACTGATTAAATGTTACTGAAGGTCGTTTTGCTGTTTTCCTATAGCTTTGTCTTAACGCTGCTGATCTTTTGCTCGTTGTTTTTTAACGCTTAGATTCGATATACCTCCACAAATAAATAAACAAACAAAAATATTTCACAAAATCGAATTTTTGAGCTTTTTTTGTGGCATAGCTAAGGTTGAGCTAGCGTTTTTTTTTTTGTGATCATTGGAAGTGATACCTATTGCCCAGCGTATCACCTGCCTAAGCATAGAACTACGGTTTAATAATGTAGATAAAAAGAGCGGAATTTGTGTCTCGTAGAAATGTACGTGATATATGTATCAACTTCTGAAAGTGTTCTGTCCTTCTTAATTAGATCTTGTAAAAAAGACATAAAATGTCTTCCCTAAATTTTCGATTGAAATACTATGTAAAACGGATTTGTAGCATTGCAAATTAAAATGGTGTTTGGTAGGCGCGTTGTATGTACGACTTATATGTCCGTCTAAAAACACTGGATTTAAGTAAGATTTAAAGGCATATTCCTCTTCACCACAAATTAATCTGATCGAATAAGCTAACAGAATCAAATATTCAAGGAGATGCACACCAGCGTGGTGGACGTACAACAAGACAGTTTGCTGATCGAAGACATAAAAGCTGACCTGAAGTCGATGGAAGTCGAGAAGGAGGGTCTAACGAGGAAAATCGAGAAGACGTACAAGAAGATACAGAATCTTCCAGCGCTCGAAAGGTATTTTTGTTCGGTTTTTCAATGGTTTTTGAGAAATATTTGGGTACTTGTCGTGAAGGCACAGCATTGGATGGTGGGAACGCGCCAGCCAATCAGGCCGCATCGAATGGGCATCCCGTTCAGAGAGAGCGTTAATGGTCGATGATGTGCTTGGTTCTGATTGGCTGACGTGTTCACACCTCTAAATGCTGTGCACTTTCGCGACATGTCCTAATATTTGTTGTTGCAGACAGTTGGCAGCTGCCACACAGCTAGGGCTTCACAAAGGTCGTCTGGAACTGCTGGACCACCAACGATCAGAGCAGCGGGACGGAGTTAGGAGTTTCTAGAGCCACATATTGTCACTCTTCCACCTAGTTAAGGTCTTCCTTTAGGTGATTCACGCCGAAAAAAGGGTACAACGACTGAAGGACCAGTTGGCCGAGTTAAGAGTCGCCTCCGAGAACATCGACCCATCGAACCTCATCACTCAGCTGAATGTAGGTTTTCCTTCGCTTTTTTTCCTAATTTACCTAAACGACTTGGATAGGTCTGTATGATAGAAAATTTTAGGAAGAAATAACTACGAATATGTACCTGTTTGATACGAAGCTGGCAAAGGAAATTGAACAGAAACGTCAAGTGGTTAGCGAACTGTCTAGTGCATCTGGTATGTCGGCTATTACCAAGTCAGACATCGATGCGCTACAAGCTGAGGTATTTCTACTGTTTATTATATTCACGACTATTTTCTAAAGAAAACATGGAAAAGGAGTTGGCAGCCTAGCGGCAGGACTGACTGGATTAGGCTTCGCCCTAGAAATCGATGGGAACTGAGTGGTGTTGATCCCATCGATATTGACAATTTTTACTTGTTGTGGAGAGATGTTCGTTTGCAGATCAATTTAGCTGTTTACTGTTTTAAATGGTAAATTAAAAAAATCTTATTTCGATTTTGACTTTTTACCAAATTTCGCCGTTTGGAAAGAAATTTCGTGAAAATTGTTGATAGGCATCACAGCAAATGAACAATGTCGCCTGTCTAAATTTAATTTAAAATCAATCAGTATTGGCTGGTTGATCGACACTGCTCAGTTTCTGTGAAGCTCATCATTCGGTGGAAATGTTCACGAAGTTTCTGCCCTAAACGGCAAAATTCGGTAAGAAATCGATAATATCGATCGATAGTGGCTGACCGATCGATATAGCTACTATGCTGAGGGTCATGCTCATCCGTAGCGAACTTCGCATGATTTTCACTTTAAACGATCCGGTTTGATTAAAAAATGAACAAAAACGATTGATAATGATAGGTCGATCGATATTGCCCATGCATTATGGAGATCATGGGTCAGACATCCTATTCGCGCGATGTCAATATCAAGCGAAAAGTGAATCGATATTAATTGCCTGGCTGTCCATGATTGTTTTGAAACCCGTACAGCGGCCGAACGGACTTACAAAATCACGAGCAGACGGACGGACGGATTAATGCAATTATATTTAATAGGATGACCTGCAAAGTTCTATTTATTTAGCTTTTCAAAATATTGTCTAAAAGCGTCAAACTCTTGTTGCCATTGTTCGTGTAAGGCGGTACTTACTTTTCAGTCACATGACGTAGTGAGAGCCACCAATATTGATCGCATGCACCGCCTAATCGATATTGATTGCTTTCGTAACGCCGCGACATCAGACGACGAAAGTATTAATCTCGGAATGTGCATTAATTCCTCGCCTTTTGCAGGTGGACAAAAAGACGAACACCATCATGGGATTCGAGCAGGAAAGAGATAAGAACGAAGAACAAACTAACGAGAATTTCAGGTAGAACTTTGCAAAGTTAACACAGTCGATCGGTTGGCGGAATCGGTGCTTGAAAAAGAAAATTTTTCCTTTCAGTATCTTTCGCCATCAAGCGGCTAACGTTGAACGACGAAAGAATACTCTTGCACAGAAGCTCCAGGATGCCAGGTAAAGTCGTTTGCTTGTAGTTGTGGATATTAGTCGTTATTTTGGCCTACATGGCAAGACTGAGACGCAACAGCACAATCAGGCAGACTCGAAGTAGCGTGTCACGCTGAGGGGCGTGCTTGTGCATTGATTGGCAGGCGCGTATTCGGTCACTGCTCTGATTGGCTATGATTCGCCCATTGTATCTCTGCATCGCAAGCGACTAGTACCTAGTTATTTCCATTTTTAGAGCAAACGGACAGACTTTTATTCTTTTTTGTAAATCTTTTCCCTATGACGAATGAATAAGCAATCTATGGTAGTGTTCATGTTCCTCAGAAACTTATATGCATCACCGATACAGATTCACAACAAAACGTTTATTCAATAACGGCATCAACAACAACAACCAGAAAACTTCAGATGATCGGTAACACAGTCAGAACGAAAAGGAGGTGTTGAATTTGATGTTGCCGGAGTTTGACGGACGATTCAACGAACTCGATGTTCAATCGCTAGTCCCAGTGGTGGAACGTAAATCTTGAGAAAAATCCGTGTAGAATGCTTCCGCTACCTCCTCGCCATGGCCACTACTCCAAATCATAGCAGTGTTCCTCGCTTTCTTGAATAGCGCATTTGGGATTGTTTTTGGAAAACTGTTCACCATCGGCTCCGTTATCAAAAAATAACAACGTTTAGAAGTTACATATGAAGTTTTGAACCTATTCCAATCACGACATCCATTGCAGGAAGGAGCTAAGCGGACTGGAACAGAACGTGGAGCAGAAGAAGCAAGTGCTTCGCAGCACAAGCGGTGCCGATGTTATGAGTGCACACCAGGTCATTCGCCGTTCAGTACAAGAATTGGTTTCTGAAACGTCGCGTGGAAACACTGATTTCAGTTCAAAGCATACGTGATTCGAGTGAGAGACAAGAAGGTGGTCTACAAGAAAAAGAAGGCACTGATCGAAGAGATCCTGACGGAACGCGAAGTGCTGCTAAGGACCATCGATCTTCTTGCAAAGAAATTCGAGTGGCTGAAGGATAGAATTGTGAGCGATCTATACATAACAATTATCAATAATACAACGCAGATGGCCAAAGTGGTATTTGATCAATATAGCTCTTCATTCAGGAGACTCTAGACGGTAAAGTGGTGGAAACTACAGGTCAACGACGACCGGCCCGGCCTCGTACAGCAGCCCCTACGTCTTCAGATGTCGAGGAGCTACAGCGGCTTGTGATGAGTCTCATGCATGCAGTCGACCAGCGCAGTGAGCAAATCGCTCCGTTGAAGAAGCTTTATGGAGAGCGAACCGAGGCTATAAATGTAATGCTTATTCTTATGTTTATTTCACTTTCTGTTTTATGTTTATTTATAAAGCAACTGTTAGAGAACAGCTATGGAGCTATAATAAGCGCTTGGAAAGCTTCTTGAAAATAGAGCATGCAAGGGAAGAAGTAGTTAGTGGTAGTAGAAGAAGAACGAAAACAAGAACAAGAAGAATATGCATATGTTAACCCAAAAATATGAAAATATGTAAAAAGTTTATGACATAAATTGGATATTCTAAAGAAAACCGTTTTATGGTAAATTCTTCGTACTATTGATTTTCTTTTTTGGAGTCATTTTTTCAAAAGAATCACTTGAAGCGGACAATTTTTTTGCTGATTATTCACTATTCACGGGAAAAGTCTGCAGTCAGTATCATAGGACATCTCTTTGCATTAGCGAAGTTTCTAAATTACTGTTGAATACAAAAAAACAGTTGTTCCGAATTAAAAATCTTCAATTGTGTGTGACCCTTTTTTCATCGAAAATTTTCTAAAAATTCTTTTTTTTGCAGGAGCAAAATTCGCTTGTTCGCAACAAACAAAACGAGTACGAAAGACGTCGTGCACAAATGGAAAAGAGCTATGAAGAACAGAAACAGGTAGTTCTTTCTCACGCTGTGATGATTTGCATACTGTTATTAGGTTTTTTTAAACGTTGGTTACGTTTTGATTAACCCGCAGATGGTGTGATTGATCTTACTTGTTTTGGTTCTATTGTATTTTAAGTTTATTTTGGAGTTATTTTTTATCTGGCGTGTGCCTTATGCTTCGTTATAAATATGCAGTAATAGTAATAGTGATAGTAATAGTAGCAGTTTTACTTTATGACGGCTTTCCAACAGTGGATTCGTAGTCTTCACCGGTTACGTCTGCTATGAGGTTGCTAAACAAACTTTAACTATTTGAAAACGGCTGCGGTGCCGTGGTTTCCGCCACGAATCTTTTAAAGGATGAGGTGTCGCCTTAATTACGGTAGCGTTAAGGACCGCCCTCGATTACGGTAGGGTGAGCAGGGTCTGGAGTCCACCTTGAACGAGCGGAGTAGACTTTGACTTTGCACAGTAGAGCAGGTTTAGCACCACATGCTCGGAAGCATTTTCAACCATCCTTTCTCTAATTGTGCGGTCTCGTGAGAGCGCCAAGTGGCTCGGGTGATGGGTCACCTTATAAAACTCCTTGATGAGAAGAATAAAATGAAATTAATATTTGTAGTATTAGTAAGCCAACCTTTTTCTTTTTATGAACTAGTTAACGCTAGGGAAAACCTTATTCATCTCGAGCACTGAGTACGCGTAAAGAACTGAGTCCTAGATTTTCGGCTGTTGGGTATTCCTTAATTCTAACAACAGCAGCGATTACGTGTAAACCTAACAATTGGAAAACAAATATGTAGTAATAGAGAAAAGTCAGAACAGAAGGAAAACTTTTCAGGTGCTTTTCAAACTCACAGTATGTCTACACTTTTCAAGCTTTTTGCCACGTGTGTAAGACCACTTTTAGAATATTGTACACCACTATGGTCGCCTACTAAGATTGCTTACAATGAAAAAATCGAAAAAGTGCAGAAAAAATTCACCAACGCAATTTTCTCAAGAAATGGTTTGTATCATGTCAGCTACAAAGAACGACTTGCAACGCTTGGTGAAAACTCACTTAAAATGAGAAGGATTTTGTATGATCAAAATCTCGTGTTCAAGATTCTCTTTGGCTATTTTGATATTGATAAAAGAGAAATATTCGATTTCTTAGATATTGCTGAAAGAACAAGAAGTCATCCATTTCGCATATTCATAGGAAGAGTTCGTTCCCAACAGTCCCTTGGCTCTTTTCTAGTAAGAGCCACAAAAACGTGGAATAGCTTGCCTAAAACAATAGTTTCTTCGTCAACCCCAGCTAATTTTAATCATAAACTTGAAGCGCATCTCAAACAAAACGGTTTTTTCTGACATTTCTTTTCTCTAAATTCCAGATAACGATTTAATGCAAGCGATTTTCGATTCACATTCTGAGAAAATCTTCAACAACAGGTCAAAAACATCCTTAAACATACAGGACATAAAAAATTAACTGCAAGTTAATTTATAAACGAATCAGCTATATTTTGATAAAGTACCTTTTTTCAGTGAGTCAACTGCTAGTTTCTTTGAAAAACAAAACACTTTTTGCGGTACTTTGGAAGAAATCCTTTCCTGCAAATCTTCAAAAGAAATCTTTTGTAGCAATATTTTGTGATCAAATAATTTTGTATCTCTTTTGGTACGATAACTGCTCTTCACTTTTGCTGGTGTTTGAAGAGCCAACTTTTGCAGTACTTTTTGTGTTCAACTTGTTTTGCACCACTTTTGGCTCAATAAATGTTCTGTTCTGTTCTAAAGAAAACCTGAACTGGCGAAACGGTCGTAGGCTGAAAAGGCTAGAATATGAAATAATGTGATGTGTTCCTACAGATTATACGGTGCGTCAGATGGTGTGCGTAAAATTTCTGTTAATTTGACCAAAACAATGCTTTAGGGAGGTACCAAACTGCTCCGACACAAAGAATTCTATGTATGAAGAAATTATGCCATGCGCCCGTCCATTTTTTTTTCTTGATGGGTACTGTTAATCTGAAGCTACGCAGCGGAGAGTTGTTGTCGTGTTTCTTACATAGCGATTGTTGTTGTTGTTTCTTGATTGATTCATTCGAGAACGGCATTCATACTACCAATCGAATAAGCAATGCGTTGTGAGGGACGAACGCGCGGCGCAATAACTCCATACTATACACCAGCAAATTTTCTGCTTTCGAGCAGCATAGAATAAACCTTTAAAAATGCTGTTGAAATTACTTGTCCATTGCTCTAAATTTAGTAAAGAAAGTTGTGGATTGGAAACCTTCAGGCTCTGGAGAGTATGAAGCAGGACGAAGCCGCTACCGTTGATGTCATTGAATCGCTTGAGCGCCAGATCGCTGACGCAGAACATCAGCTTTCAGCATTCGCCAGCGGCAATCCTGATGAGGAGAAGAATCGAATAAAGGTATTGCTGATGCACTAGGTATTTCCGTCATAGGCAGTAAGAACTTAATCCAGGGTATCAATAATACATATAGCTTAGAAGAAACTTTCAGCACTGTAGATGAGCTAGTCCTTGTCACTCGTCTGAAAAGTAATGCGACAGCTAGGCTTAGGAGTGAAAGAATGTTTCTAGCCGATGTGTAGATGTGTCAAAAAACACAGCTCAAGCTCAGTTGAAAGCCGTTTCGCCGATTCTAGCATTTCACGCATGCCACTCGGAGAAGGGAAATGTTCATTCAAAGACTAGAACTCCTGCAGAACGTCATCACCTTGGCCCGCTAGAAACAACAGAAATAGCTCTGCCTCATTCGGGTAATGCTTCAGAAGTTCGTGCTGATTTCATCGAAAGAGCACTAACATCTGAAACAAAGCGATGTAGAGGTAAGAGATTTTGCGGTAGGTGCCTTTCGTTTTCTATGAAATCAATGCCGGCTTGTTTAAGTAGCATGAAAGGACGAGTCAGACACTTCCAGATAAAATATGACGTCCAAGACATGACAAGAATATAAGGTGTAAGATGTATCTTTAGTTGAGCTCAAGGCGCTTGCACCAGATGAACCCACACCCTGTGCTTTCCGGGCAGAACGGTAGCCCATTACGTCATCAGAACTGATTGACCGAATGCAACACCTAGTAAGATATCCTCCTAGCAGTAGCTTATTAGCACTCAGTGGTGATACCAGGATACTATAGGTACGCATAGGTCACGACGACATCGTAGATATAGCGTTCGGTCAGACAGCGATGGTGGTTTAATGGGCTGGCATCCTGCCCGGAAAGCATAGGGTGCGGATTCGAATCACAGCTTTGATCGCAATCAAACATCTGTATAGCAGCTTATCATCTCTACAACAATTGCTTTAGGTTTCAACAAACATCTACAACCTTACGAAGACCGAAACTCTTTCGCCAGGCGAGGCTCAGTTAAAAGCCGTTTCATACAGTTATCTGCTTCGGACAGTTTGTGATAACAAGTCCATTAACTTGATATAATGCGGATATGGGGGCAAACGTGACCAAAACAATTCATTCTGAGAAAAATCAAAGCGTCAATGCAGACGTGGGCGTTGCTACTTCTTGATTAAATACTCTGCTAATGTTTTTTCTGTTCTTTTAAGGCACAACTCGAAAACTCCAAGCATCAAATCGAGCAGCTTGGCGAACAACATGGCATCAGTATGAACCTGGACTCTGCAAAGCAACGCATGGCAATGTGGCGTGGACTTCTAACAATGTTCGAGGCTAAAATCGCTATTCCTAACGAGAAAAAGAAGCTGATGTAGTTTTCTCGTACTCGTATTGACCTTATAAATCAAGCAGTGCTACACGTTTTCGACGCAAGCTTTGAATAAATCGTTGTCTATATGAGTAATGAAAATAGAATTACGCGAAGACCAAGTGGATGAAATTCGGTAGACCAACAACGGAAGCAGAAGGCAATGTCATAAGAATAAACGGAGAAATGATAGAATGCGTCAACGAATTTATTTACCTAGGACAAATCCTATCAAACCAGCTCTATCCACTAAAAGAGATTCAGAGAAGGATCAAACAGCGCCGTTGGTGTAATGGCAGCCGGTCAGCAGAAGGTGCTGGTTCGAGTCTCGCCTCATGCTAGCATTTCGATCATGACAAGGTGTTACTATGACATTCGACGAGAGAATTTACTGAAGAGTTGAGCGTTGACCGCTCGCCATTTGAACGGAAAGGTAAAAAAAACTCGATAAGTGGGAGCGGTACAAGTAGACCGAACATCAGCAGTCTCGTCGTCTCGACCCGTACTCGTCTCTTCTTTTGCGCAATACAAGCTATCCTTCCTTGGAATGTATTAGGTTGTAACGAAATAAATGGCACTGAACCACTGTAAATTTAAACAGTTAATATCTCTGCTTGTAGGCAAGTTTGCTAATCGAAATAAAAACCTTCTCATTCTACACATCTTTGTCAACGTGACACAAGCTTTTTTATCCCAGTAGCATAAAAATCAGAAGTTCTGGAATTGACGAAATCTTCGAAGGCACTTTCGGCATCCTGTTGGTATTTGAATATTTTCCCTACCAAGAAGTCGTCAAGATCCTGAAGAAATGGTAGACTGTTGGGGAGAGGTCGGGAGAAAACGGAGGATGTGGTAGATTTCAATGCTCAGCGCATTCAATTTCTGCAACGTCATTCGTGCTACACGGGGGCGAGCATTGTCGTGCAGAAGGAGAACTCGCCTTCGGTTTACCAAGGCCGGCCGGATATCCTTCAACTTTTTCATCATTTCTTCAATTTCAATGCAGTACTTCTCTGCCGTGATGATTCACCGGGAGGGAGGAAGCTGTGGTGAATAATTCCCAGCGAATACCACCATACTGTCACCATTACTTTCTTTTGGTGCAATTCCGGCTTCGCAAAAACCTTGGGGCTCTCATCGCTGTCCACCCACTGTGCCGATCGTCGCCTGTTGTCGTACATTATCCATTTCTCGTCACAGGTTACGATGCGATCAAGGAATGGGTCCGTTTCGTTCCGTAGAAGCAGTGCGGACGAGATCTCATATCGTCGGGTTCTTTGCTCCTCAGACAGCTCGTGAGGCACCCATCTTTCCAGCTTTTTGGTCTTTCCAATTTTCTTCAGACGCCGGGCAGCTGTGTTGTGACTGACGCCAAGAACCTTCGCTATCTCCCTGGTACCTTTGTGTGGATCCTCCTCCACCACATCTCTCAGCTTGTCCTCATCAACATCACTATGCCTCCCACGACCTTCATGTTCTTCCAAGCTCTCATCTCCATTCCGGGACTTCTGATACCAACGATACGCCGTCCGAATTGTGGAACATCCATGACCGAATGCGGCGTTGATCTTCTTGTCCGCCTCCTTAGCTGTAGTGCCCAGCTTGAATTCATACAAGTAAATGCCTCGGATTACCCTTTTGTCCATCTGCAAAAAAGTCAATAAAACTCTAAAGTTTTCCCACTTTTACATAGAAAATTTGGCACTAGCCGGTAGAGCAAAGTTTGCGCTTCTAAATGATATACCACATGTTACGGTTTGTTCTTGATCAAACGCGTAAAGACGCGCCAAAAAATGGCGCGAGCCAGTGCCATTTAATTCGTTACAACCTAATAGTTCGATGTGTGGGGAAAAATGGATTCTCTACGACAGCCGGCGACGTTCAGGTCGGTAGTGGACCACGACGAAGCTTCGAAGCATTTCTCAAGGCACCAGAGAAAGGTCATGGTGACTATCTGGTGGCCAGCGCCGGTTTAAAGCACCACAGCTTCCTTGCCGCACGTTTCATTGATGGCAACAAAAAAAGTTGATTGAGTTGCGATATGAAACTCCTGTCTATGCTCCATACTCGTCATTCCTTTTTCCTATAGATTATCACTCTTTCAAGCGTCTCGACGTTTTCCTGTGCGAGAAATCCTGCCGAAACCAAGACGATGCAAATAAGACATTCGACAATTTCGTCGCCTTCAGAACTCCGGAATTTTGTGTTGCTGGAATACCTCTACCAGTCTCTCATTGGCAGAAATATGTTGATTGTTCTGGTGGTTATTTCGATAAAAAAGCTTTCCTTTGTAGAGTGTTATTGTGTTTCAAAGGATTAGGTTGGTGCATAAGTTCTCGGACATTTGATCCCTCCTGAATTGAAAGCGCATTTTCCCAAATTTCTCACATGTATCATTGCGTAAAAGATCGATCGATAGAGAAAGGAAAGGGCTACAAAACTGTTCCTAACATTTACTTCTGCGTTGTTAACGTCAGCTATTATGGCTAAGCAATTCATCCCAACTGAGACGCATATTCGGCACGTCATGTTATTCCTGCATCAATCTGGCCTCAATGCCGACGAATCGTATCGTCGCCTGAAGGATGTTTGCAACGAGAGTGCTCCTGCTCGAAGTACTGTGTACCAGTGGTTCGAAGTTTGCAGTCGGTGAATTCTCCGTTGAAGATAGTGAACGAGAAAGGCGCCCGATGACACTGGATTTGGATGGCCTCCGAAGTAGAGTGGAAGCGGACCCATACCAAACCACTCGCGAACTATCAAGCACTCTTGGTGTTAGTCACTCAACGGTCGTTCGAGGATTGAAGCCGATTGGCAAGGTGCAAAAATTGGGTCGCTGGGTACCTCACGACTTGACACAACATGACATGGATCGCAGAGCCGATGTCGCTCTGTCTCTCCTTACCCTCAGACGTACCCACGGACGGCTGGACAACCTTGTCACCGGGGGTGAGAAGTGGATACTCTCCTCTAATTATCACCGGCGTGCACAGTGGGTTGACGCAACTGGAGAGGCAGAGGACGTTCCGAAACGCGACCTTCACGTGAAAAAGGTGATGCTATGCAATTGGTGGAGCGTTTTTGGCGTAGAATACTAGGAGCTGCTGAACGAAGGGAGAACAGTGACGGCAGAGGTTTACGTCAACCAACTGAGGAAGTTGAGGGCCCGCCTTCAAACCACACGAGGAGAGCAAGTGAAGGTGTATTTTCAACACGACAACGCTAGACCGCATATTGCTAGAGCAACGGCGGCTGAGTTGGCGGACTATGGATGGACCGTTCTTCCACATCCACCTTACTCAAAAGATCTCGCTCCTTCTGATTATCATTTGTTCTCAAGCCTTCAACGCTATTTGGACGGCCAGCAATTTAGGAACCGAGAGGATGTCAAGGAGGCACTGCTCACATTTTTCGAATCACAACCGGCCACGTTTTGGAGAAAGGCATCCATGACTTACCAGCACGTCGGCGAAAGACAATTGATGTATAGGGTGGTCACTTCAAATGATTTGATATTGTTGTTCGTATGTTGTGATAATAAATATTTCACGCCCCAAATGTCCAAGAACTTATGCACCAACCTAATAGATACTCCAAAACGGTCATTATTTTTGCACCACTGTAATAGCTCGTGCTGTGCGCCTCTTATCACAGAAAACTTGGCGGATCGAAACTCGTCCTAATTGAAGGTTAACCCCAATATATAAGCGTTTTGGAGTCGCCTAATTTACGACGTGGTCACTTCGTCTCCATCTTTGCCTAGTGTGACTGCTGAACATAACTGTGTTTGTGTTTTTTGATTTCTCTTCGATTTCATTCGCTGAGTTTATTTGTTTTAGGCCGGTGCAATAGAAATGCAGGGTATTTGTTTTATTAGTTTCAGCACTATTTTTTAAATAAACCAACACTTTTTTTATAAGGTATTATATATTATTGGAGAGCTTATAATATGCTTCTGAATATGTATTATATATGGAATTCGATTCAAGTCGCTTATTTTAAAAAATGGTTCGATTTTTATTTTTAGATGTCTAAACGCGGTTTTCGTCAAATCTTCCGGCTTTGGTGGTGTCGAGGAGCTTTTTTTGGTACGGCCACTAGATAAACGCCGCCTGTTATCATGAAGTTTCCATCTCTCATCGCAGGTCACAATCCGTCCGAAAAACGGAGCGTTGGCATTGCGCAAAAGATGGGCTGACGATGTCTCGAAACGACGATTTTTCCGACTTTTGTTCAATCCGGCTCCTTGGTCTTCCCAATTTGCTTCAAATGGCGAATAACAACAACTGTAGGGTGACCGACGTCGAGGTCCTTGGTATCAAGCGTGGTTTTGCGCATATCAGCTTCGAGTGACGCCGTCAATGGATCATCATCAACGGCCACCATGTGGTTCGTCTTCGAGGCTGGTGTTGCCAGAACAAACTTTGGGAGCCAACGTTGTACTGTGCATTCGCTGATACTTCACTGGCCCCATACTTCGTTTATGTTTCGAGCGGTTTGAGCAGAAGTCCGTCCCAGTTTCAACTCGTAGAAGTAAATTTGACGAAAATTGCGTTTAGATATCTAAAAATAAAATCGAAATTATTTTTTAATAAGCGACTGGAATTAAATTAAATATGCACATTTAGAAAGCGCATATAATACTGGGTGTTACAAAAAAAGTATACACTCTTTGAAAGGTGACAACTTTTTTTCATAGTAAAGGTGCTGAAAAAGTTGGGAGCTCATACGAAAGCTTGAAAAATAGAAATTTTCTGACATATGAGAGGCATGGAATGCGCCATGCACTCGTCTGAAATTTTTCATTTTGCACTCGATTGATTGTGTTTCGCTTGAATACATGTTATACTTTCTTTACAAAGTGGCCATTTTGATTGATTTCTGCTTCTTTTAAAGTTTAAAACTTAATTACGCATCATAGCTCACGAAAAATGGAGAGTATTCTAAAAAATAAAGGTAGTATGTGACGGGTTGTAACATTGCTGCTAGTAAAGGATTTGGAGATATTTGAGACTTACATGAAAGCGCATGGCGACGGGATTACTGTGGCGTGCAAATAGTCAAGATTGCGCCATGCTTCTGCCTGAAACCTTGCATTCCGGGCTCGATTGATTGTGCATGGGCTGACTGCTTGTTAAAATTCTGTTACTACTTGGCCACACTGATCTGAGCTGTGCCTCTTTCAACGTTTTGAACCTGACAACCTCGTGAAAGGCACGTTGCATGCGAGTTTTTTGATTGCACGATTTAAACGTGAACTGGAGCCGCATTTTACAAGACGCATTCTGTGGAAGAATGAAGCAACATTTAAGCTGAATGGAGAGGTTAGTTGGCATAAATACAGCCACTGGACGACGGAAAACGTTCAAAGAAACACAGCACAGGTTAACGCGACCAAGTAGCAACAAGACTGTAACAAGCAATCAGCCCATGTACAATCAATCGAGTCTGGAATGCAAGCTTTCAGGCAGGAGCGTGGCACAATCTTGACTATTTGCACGCCACAGTAATCCTGCCGCCCTGCGCTTTCATGTAAGTCTAACATATCTATATCTCCAAATGCTTAACTAGCAGCAATGTTACAACCCTTCTCAAAGTACCTTTATCTTTTTCTTTTTACCCTCTATTTTTTGCAAGCTATAATGTGTAATTAAGTTTTTAACTCTAAATAAGCACAAAATAATTAAAGCGCCCACTTTGTGAAGAAATTATAACATGTATTCAAGCGAAACACAAGCAATCAAGTGTAAAACGGAAAATTTCAGACGAGTGCATGGCGCATTCCATGCCTCTTATATGTCAAAAAATTTCTATTTTTTTAGTTTTTTATATGAGCCCTTAACTTCTTTAGTATCTTTATTATGAACAAAGGTATCACATTTCAAACAGTGTATACATTTTTTGAGACACCCTGCATAATTTGACATAAATTCCGTATACATATTTAGAGAGCGCATTTCTCGAACGGATAGTGACTTGGGATGAGAAATGAATATTTTTTGATAACAGGCGACGTTTGGCTAGTGGCTGAACCAAAAAGAAGCTCCTCGACATCATCCAAACCGGAAAATTTTACGAAATTCGCGTTTAGACATCTAAAAAGCGATTTCTACCGCAGTCCTGATCAGATCGATTTGCCGATGGAAGCTCTTCCTTGTGCGTCACTGAAAAATCGTTAGGCTTTTTGTTGTGTAGAAGAAAGCCATTCATGCCTCTTCTTGGTCACTTATGTTTTCGAGCAGTAAGTAGTTGATATCCGAACTGATACTGTGTTTGTTGTGGTTTCGATTTCGTTCCCAGAGTTCGTTTGTATATTCAGTGATTTTTCCACATTTATCGATTTCTATGAAAGCTGGAAAATGAAGAAGAACTCCAAATGAAATAAACCGCAGTTATCATAATCTTTATCAAAATTTAGAAAACTGCGTTTTATTTCATGTGGAGCTTTTCTTCATTTTCCAGCTCCGTTTGCATGGTCAATACGTGCCAACCCAACACCAAGACGTTTCAGATGAACTGGTTTATCCTTCTCGCTACACTCACCGCCGTGGTAGCTGAGCTCTACGGCTCTCAGTACTCCGGCTACGAAGTGACAGAGAAGGTGAAGCGTGCTCAAATCATTCCCATGTCTTCTTATCGTGGAGATCAGCAGGGATACAACGGCGACAGCATCACACCGCTGGTCCGTGTTCCAAATCCGCAAACGGTTACCCTGAGACTAGGAGCCGCCTCGTGGTCGCCGCATGGAATCGGAAGAGTAGGTGCCGCCGTAGAGCTCCCTGAAACTCCGGACGAGGAGTCGTCTTCGTCTGCCGAGGACGAGACTGAAGATTCTTCCCAGCCCAGTGATTCAGCTCCACCACTTCGGCCAGTCCAACCTCCGCCAGCCACCCTGGACGTTGTCACGGAGGTATAAACTTAAATTCTCTTTAAACTATATTGTGTTACTTAGACGTTTTGAAAGTCTTATCAACTGGCAGCCGGCCGTAGCCTATCCGGGAGCACAAGGTTTTCGTTTGAGTTCAATCCAGTGGTTCAGAGACCTAGGATAATCTCGAGGGTGAGATAGCACAGCCTGGTTAGCTCAACCAAGATAGATCGAGACGGCTTATATGTAGAGTAGTAGTAGTGCAATCGTAGGAGGCGTCTGCCGTCTCATTGATTCCAAAACAGGGCCCTTAGTTCAAGTCCCATCTACTACAACCAGGGTCGGTGAATGGTGGTACCAGTCTTGTCTAGAAATAATAAAATACTGACCTGTCCATTACCTCAAGTCATTGTGTAGGCCAAGTATGCATTCAGTTTACCTCTATGATAACCAATAGGAGTAGAATACGTGGCGCATCCCAAACAAAAATTATAAATCTTGCCCTTATATTTATCGATCTAGAACGTATCTAACCGTACAAATATTTCAGCAGTACCCCCTCGACACAAACGACATTCAAAGCGAGATCGGCCAGTCGTCGAGACCTCAGATGAATGCCATCGATGGAGAAGCGCTTGCCTACAGCAACGACCTTCACCTTCGTGTCCGTCGATTTTAAGCGGTTCTGGAATTTTGCTCGAGTCTCATGTTCTAATAATTACCGGTTAAATAAAGTTCTAATAATCACCTTCCATGCAAACAGTGACACGGTTCGGAAACGTGATGGTGCTGACGAAGGCAAAATCGGAGATCTATCCTAGTCAGAGGGGGGCATCGCAAAAAAAAAGTGAAGTGTTGTAAGGAAATTGACGAAGTGCACCGAAGAGTGCGTCAACTTCAGCCAGCATTGGTCATCAGAAGAGGCGCGATTCTTTTGCACGAGAACGCCCGCCCACGCGTTTCACAAATTACTATTCGAGAATTGAACGAATAAAGGGCTGAAGTTCTACCTCACACGCCATATTCTCCAGACCTCTCACCAACCGACTACCACCCTTTCAAACACTTTCAGAACTTACTCGCTGGTAAAATCTTCACGAATCAGGAGCAAGCCAAAACAGCTTTCATGGATTTTGTCGAATCTCGACCACCTAATCTTTTCTGCTGATAGAAGAAGTCGATTGGTGTCCCGTTGATTCAAATGGTGCTTACTTCGACTAAATCCGAGAATATGAGGAAGTTATGGTAGTTCGAAGTGAAGCACTCGAAACGCTGAGACCTTTGAGGACAACGTAGTAGTCTACCATAGAAATAGGATACGACCGTATCATAAACGCGAACCATTCCATCAAAGCTGTGAGCCAACCACTAAAATGAACTGCATGTTTTCTTCTAAAGACGTTTAAAATTTCCCAGAGGAGAGGGAGCGCGGAGAGGGGGTAGGGTTAGGGTAGGGGGGGGGGAGGAGTTCACTACTAGAGCAGTGATTCCAACACGCATTGGGTGGTATAAATCGTACAGAAAATTGCAGAACATTGTCTTCTCACAGGACGTTTAATGTGTTGTTTTTATGTAGTAGTTTCAGTAAAAATTTTTCACTGTGACAGAGTGGAACAGGAAAAAATGTGACACCTTCCAACCAGGGGTGCACATTTAACGGTTAACGATTTAACGGATTTAACGAATTAACGGCATTTTTCGTTAAAATTTGGCTTAACGACTTAACGGAAATTTTTAGAAATTTAACGGAATTTTTAACGGACTTTTTTCATCGAGTTTATCACATTTGCCCTTAGTCTTCACTAATGTTGCAGGTCTCATCCTCCCCATTAGGACTGTTCCTAAAAGAACTATTGAGATCAGCAAGAACATTTTAATGTTTTCATGAGTATGTTTTGAATTTTTAAAAAATTAAATGCATTTCGGGTGCGCGAGTAGCGCTGTTGGAGGAAATGCCGGCTGTCGCGTGCCCGATACCAGGTTTCTGGTTCGGATTTCCCGCCCAGGCCAACCAAGCCTTCCATCCCCCGGGCTGAATTGTTACCAGACTTCTCTCTTGTTCATCGGCTCGCCACCGCAGGTCATTGTATGCCCAAATACGCATTCAACCCGCCTCCACATCCCGTAGAAGTAGAATGCGTAGCGGGATAGTGATTGAGTAATGCCGCCCTTTATCCTTCTAACCTTTGATGCATTTTGGACCTAGAAGTTTCTTCGCCGAGCCCACAGCACGCCAACGAATCCACAAAGATACTGGTCTAACCTCCTCGTAAGATATGCCTATCCTCACCTGGCGTTGCTTATCACAGAATAATTTTGCCCACCACCTGCAACACAGTCCTGACGGAAAGAATGTTTTCGCTCGCTGGACATGTTTTAAACGATTTTAGAAAACGCTAATGAAAAAATTAGGAAAGCTACTTTTTCTGAACGTTAACACGTTGACGACGCAGCACACCTTTTCGGCAGCGTAGGGCCGTGTGACACGATGTCGTGTCACGGTCTCGACGTTGCAAAAAAGTGGATTGTTCCCAGACACCGGACACTCGAAAATCGTGTGTTCGACAACGTGTCCGCACTCCACTGATAGGCTTTTAATTGTATCTTTTTTAAATCATTTCTGTAATTAATGGGGTGATGCCGGCATCGAGACTGTATGTATATGCTCGTAGAACAGTCACTCGAAACGGTTTCGCAAAAAAAAACTACGAAAGGGGAACTCCGGGTTTTGGCTGATCGCACACATTAAGATGCCTTGTGCCCTGGTGAGCATCTTGCATGGTAATTCCATACCTCTCTTATTCCACACCCTGAAGATAATTTGTTACTGAAGGCTTATTTATTTTTCTGTGCTTGATGATGATGAACTGTTTTTTTTACATTGCAAAGTTACACTCCATCCCTTGAACTTTAGCTGTTGACCTCATGAAGTTTGAACGTATAAGGGTTTCCTTGATTTTTTCACTTAAAAGAACGGTTTGCAGCTAATTGTACTTTTTAACGAAATTTAACGATTTACCGAAAATTTAACGAAAATTTTCCGTTAAAAAATTTCGTGAAAAAATTTTAACGCACAGAATTTTGTGTGCACCCCTGCTTCCAACTATTTTTTCTCCTCGTCACTGGAATAACCCGGTATTTTGTAAGTTCTTCCTAGCTAAAGTACCATGTCTTTCCATATGCTACGATAAGAAGCTCCGTAAAACTGTTCTTATAGCCTAAGCCTCTCTCTTTTTCATCCTTCCTTCTTCCCAACCCCTCCTAATAATATGCGTTCATAACTGATTGACTTTTATTGCAAGCATTTTGACGACTATCTTTGTCAATCAAGGCGATAGCGTGCTAAGAAATCTTGCAAATTCTCTAGAACTAATTTTGCTAGCGAAACACCTGGTAATTGGATTCAAAATTTAATTAAGTAAAAACCACACCAAAAAGCTGTAATACGGTAGTTCCGTCTCATTTAATATGAAAATTCCTCTCACATCTGGCAGACATATATAATTTAAAATTTATTAAACCCGACAATAAATATGACAAGACCTAGAAACACCCGGCACCATTGGAAAGCTTTTAGAATCGACGAGCACGAAGGCGGACTTCGTTGCTGTAGGCGAGAGGCTCACCACCGGTGGCGCTTACTTGTGGCTTTGGCTGCATCATCTCGTTCTGCATGTAGTTCGCGTTCGCGCCATACTGCTGAAATATCGTTCCGTTCATTCCTCACGGTCCAGCAACTGCGAAAAATACTGCGAACATACCTCTGGAGGCGGAGGCTGGTTTGACTGCGCTGGCTGAACTTTGGGTGCTGGCTGAACTGGAGGTGGTGGCTGAATTGGCTGAGTTGGCTGAACTGGAGGTGCCGGCTGAATTGGCTGAGATGGCTGAACTGGAGGAGGTGGCGGCACATGTGGCTGCACCATGACTGGAGGCGCAGGTTTGACCGAAGGTGAAGGTGGGGGAGCGACTGGACCGGGCTGAGGTAGAGGTGGTGTGCCACCCTGTCCTCCGCCCCCAGTCTGAGGACTCGGCATGGGACCTGCACCGGCACCGTCGCTGTTGTATCCCTGCTGGTCTCCATCACCAGAAGTTGGAGGGTTGGGTGGAGGAGGCTGCTCCTTCTCCGCATCCTCGTAGCCCGAGTTCTGAGAGGATCCGTAATCGGCCGCCACTGCAGCTACGGCGACGAGAAGGACAAACCAGTGCATCTGGAGAGAACAGCAGATTTCTAAGTGCACCCATAACCCACGAGATGATACGGAAAAGGGTTTAAAACTGAAAAAAGAAAAATTGACGGAAGAAACAAGAGAGGCGTAAGATCGTTGTTAAGTAGGATAAACTTGAAATCAATATATATCTCCGAAGTTCAATGGGTTCGCAACGGTGCAAACGATGTCGAGTACATGCAGAGGTTTGGATCTGTTTATATAGCTGTTGTGGTCTACAGTCTGGACGCATTTCGGTTCCGTAAGTTGTCTGTAACCAGCCGTGCGCAGCACGAACACCTAATTCACATAAGCGAGAGCGTCGACTGACCTAGATATTAGAGTTGTCCTACTTAGGTCTGCTTCCTATTACCAGTTCTAGATGCTGCAGGATGGGCGCCATACCTTATAAAGCCAGCGCTTTTAAGCAAGCAGCTGTGAAAAAGGCTAAGAATATGTGGTAATCATCCCCTTCTTAGAGGACATCTCCCCTATGCGGTGAGTTTTGGTCCACAGTCGGTGAATCTGTCACTGTTTTGTTTTTCATGCCCACCATAGTCAGTTTAGCAGAAATTGAAGTCTTATTTGGCTTGTCCAAGAGGCGAACTTTTAATCAGTTCGACGTGTAGACCGGCGCTTTTTCCGACTATGCTCACCGCACTGATAAAGAAGAAGATCAACGCTGAATGAAAGTCTTCACGTGGCCAGGAGCGACTCATTTTCTTGGTCAACATTAGTTACCGAATTACTTCATAGCTTAGTTCATACGTTAGTTTACACTTGAAGAACGCGTGGGAGTGCAGTTGGAGCAGGCGCCGGCTGTGGTGTGCACCCCGAATCAGGTTCTTGGAACGGGTCCAGCCAAGCCTTCCATCTCTCCGGACTCGGTGGATCGCTGCCGGAATTGTCTGAAAAGCATAAAACTCCGAATAAAGTCATTATATACTACAACTAGACATGCAAATTTTCTCTACGTCTAAGCCTGTAAAAGTAGAATGCGTGGCGTATCCCGAACGCGATTCACTAATGCCGTGCTTTATCCTTTTATCCTTGCCGAAACACTTGCCGTCATTTTATCACGGCGACTTTCAAGACAAACATTTTGCTCTCTAAGCAAAAACGGGGCGGGTGTAGCGCAGTAGGAGGAGGCACCCACTGTCGCCTGCACCCGATACCAGGTCCCTGGTTCGGATTTCCCGCCTAGGCAAACCAAGCCTTCCATCCCTCCTGGGAAGGTGAACTGGTACCGGACTTATCTGGGAAGGATAAAGCGCTGGCTTATTCATCGGCTGACCACCTCAACTCATTGTATGGTCAAATATGCATTCAAATCGTTTCACGATATCCCGTAGGAGTAGAATGCGCGACGCTCGTGACCATTCCTTACCCACTGCAAGTCAAAACGGGTTTACCAGGCGATAATTTTTGCCATTTTAAGACCACCAGGTGGCCCGCAACAAAAACTAACTAACCGCTATGCTCCCTGATAGATACCCTACAATACGTTGGTAATGTTAAGAATTGATGCGGTAAGTTTACAGACATCTCTTTGGTCTATGACGCCCTAGGCCTTCTAACCCTTCGAGGGAAACAGTTCCCCAAAAACTATGGAAGTTAGAGTACGACTGGGATAAGGAATTGTCTGAGGAGCACCTAGCGAAAAAGGGGGTCTTATTCCTAAGGCACACCTAACACGGAAACAAATTTCTGCCGTAGGAGGTGTACTAATGGACAATCGATAGTTGACGAAGGATGAAAACTCAAGTTCCCTATTGCTTTCACTACAATCTACATAGCTCCACTAACCATTACACCACGAAGAACAGACGCAAGCTAGCAAGGAAAGGACGACAGGTGATCATGGCACCATGAGATGAGAAGCATATCGCGGGATGCGGCATCGAACGCTGATTACAAATATGTGTTCAATTCCTGCTAAACGCATCTGTGAACGGAGTTATGAACCATTTTCATTTTGTCTAATTTGCCCTCTAGCTGCCCCCAGAGCGGCCAATCACAAGAGAGCCAGCTCAAGTAGGACGGAAACCAGCACTGGCTGCCGGGAAGTGGTGGTGCAGCGGATAGAATGGCGGCTTGAAGAGGAGTTGTTTTATGGTTTGACTTTCCTGTGGTGCAGAGTTTTGCTCTTCCCAGAAAAGATATGCTACGATCAACCAAAGCTTTATATGTTAAATGGCAATGGAAGAGATTACCTCAAACCTTGAACCTTCACGAGTCCAGAGATGGAAATGTTTCTTCACCTAAACATGACCTAGAGGAGTTATTTAAGACGCTCATCACCTATACAAGGTCGGTTTTCTAAATTTCGGTCGACTACTGCAGGTTACTATAGGAATGGGTGAGCATCGGCTACTCGTCTGGGTGAGCGAACCTTGCACTGCTCTTAAAGTGGCTGCACTTATTTACTTTTTCTCCGCTGCAGTCTTTGCCAACAGCTATTATGTTTTAAACATTTCGGAGTGTTATTTCACAATTGCTAGTATAACGCATTGTTTACATCTCGCCATGTTTATGGCAACTATTCATAATAGGTTGACCTTCCGTGCTAGTCTGAAGCTGTCAGAATGAAGGCGAGTCTATTCTGGCTACTTTTTCGTTGCGATTTGGCATAGAAAACCTTGGTTTGATCGTGGCAAATCTTTCCTGGGAAGTGCAAAAGCCCTGCACCACTGGGGAGTCGAACCGTTAACCACATGTCTCCTCGCCGCCCCTCTATCCGCTGCGCCACCACTGCCCCGCCGTTAGCGCAGTTTCCACCCTATTTCAGCTCGCTTCCTTATGATTGGCCCGCTAGAGGCAAAAGAGCCGAACTGAAAATGATCCATAACTCTGTTCATCGATGCGTTTAGCAGAATTTGAGCACATATTTGGCATCGGCGTTCTAAGCCGCATCCCGCGATATACATTTCATCACAAACTGCCGTGGTCATCTAGTATACTTCACTTGTAAATAAGCAGGTCCTCCTGAGTCCTTCGTCAACAGGGGACTTCTCAGTCCTCTGAAGTCCAGGGCGGTGAGCTGGCGGACGTAGAGCGGCTGGTCGCCATAACTACCACTTCCCGCTCCTTCTCTTCCCCGCTTTGTGTGCTATCGCAGCGTAGGATGTCTGATGACATTTGTAGGTGAATTGGTAACTACGACTGAACGACGTCACGTTAATTAATGTGCTGTGATTAGCGCTGCACAACCATAGGGTTCTGCTACGTTGCTCTCATGAGTAGAGGCTTATGAGCTTCATTACAGCAGTTCTAGATTGCATGCCTTCGTCAAGGAGAGCAGCGGGAAGATTTCAGTCTTCTAATTCTTTTCAAATATGTGAAAAGAAAGAATTTAAAATAGGATCGTCTCGCCGCTATGCAAACGTCCACTCGGGGGAAGATACCTCAAAATTGGGTAATTAAACCGGCTCACTAATGGGTATTTTTGAAACATTCCCGTCGGAGCATCAGTTCCTAGAGAAAGGGCAACACGCAAACGATCAGATCATGAAGCTATGTCTTCAATGTGAAATTTTCAATGAATTCTCTCAAACCGAAAAGTAATTTCATTGCTCAATAAAATAATTATTGAAGACTTCCTGCACCTTACACTTAACTCTTTCAAAAGAAGGGTTAGTAGAATTGCTTTTGCAGAGGTGTGCTGAGCTTCTAATTCTGATTTGAAATCCTCGTTTTATGCTTTTATTCTCTATAAATTTTTTGTGTTTCAGCCCGTGGTTGTGGCTATGATGTCTGAGCTTGCTGTTCTCGTAGTCTTACTAGGGAAGGGTTTCGACCTCCCATGGAACTTCAAGTGAAAACCAGGCTCATTGGAAAGAGCTCGGAATGCTGATTACGTGTGTTGGTGTCAAATTTGCAAGATGAAACTCCTGAGCGAGTTCTGACCTGTCGAAGTTGGGTGGGCCCGACTGCACGCACCTAGCACCATGCGGACTTTGGTCTACGTCATGAATAAATTAATTAATAAAAATTGAAGGTCTTTATCAGAGATGTTCACCAAGCATAACTTTTCCCGTCCAATTGATCGTGAAAATTGTCGCTGACAACGCCTCCATGCCTGCCTGTCGGCAGAGTAGCCCAGCGAGTCCTCCACACTCGGCAGATACGGTGAGTGTTATCTCTTTTGAAAGAAGTTGGCGTCCATCTTGGGATTCTCGTGACATGGGGTGGAATTCTGCGCGAAACTAAAGCTGCCGCTCACCATGTGCCAGACGGCCCATCCATTTTTGGATGACTCGGCCCAAACTGCAGCGTCTCCGATCTTCGCACGTTAGCGAACATAAATGGGATACTGTAGGGCCCTGAATCTATAGATAAGGACCAGTGACCATACTGTGGAGTAGACATTGGATCCGACACCGATTTTCCGGATAATCGGATGATTCGGATAGGCCATTTTTTCAAACCCCGGATCTTCGGATGATTCAGATGAGGGCAATTTCGAAAACCCCGGATCTTCAGATGATTCAGATGAGGGCAATTTTAGAAACCCCGGATTTTCGGATGATTCAGATAACGCCATTTTTGGCCGAGCCGGATTTCGGATATCCGATTCGGATACAACCGGATAAGTAATATAATAGGGGCACGCAACCTCTTAAAACCGGAACACATCAGTAACTCCGCGTTTATTTCATTGGCCAATTGAAGCCACGAACATGCAAAGCAGCTTGGAGCGCCTCACCATGAATTAAGCGGTTATGTGCCGTGATAGCAAGGCAAACGAATGCCCAATTACACCATAGCTGGCCTAGCTTAGTTCACCAATGGAGTGGAACACACCAGCGCTACGTAAAAGATGTCGTATTTGGCTGGCTTACGAGGGGTGCCCTCCCCAGAGCTATTTTGCGCTTCCAGAACAAACAAAAACAGCATTAAGACCCCAAAGAGCCAATACCAACTCAATAGTGAGTTGGTCATGCATAGCGAAGTCTTGTAAAGGACAATATTGAAACGATTCTGAAACGCCCCGCACGAAATTTCTCGTGCTCTGAAAAGGGAAGGGTCTGAAGCGTATGTGTGAACGGCAGAGCGAGTCATCCTATTATATATATATATATATATATATATATATATATATATGGAATAATCGCCACTCCTTAATTAGTATAAAAATGTGTGTCTTTTTTGCCAAATCGATAAGCATGAGGAGTAGAGGATCCTTGAAGTTACAGTGGAATTGGTGCCTCACAAGTTCGTGAGTCTTGTACGCCCGCAATGCCGCCGGCGGGAACCGGCTCGTAGCGCAGTGGATAGCGACGTTGCTCCATGGGAGGGAGGTAGAGGGTTCGACCTTTCTGCGCTGCTGCATGTTTGCATTTCAACTTATTGTTTGATTTGAGGGATTCTAACATCTATACCATTTTAGATGTTCGCTGCGCAGTGTTTCCAGATGTATGTCGTGGAGAACAACTTTGTTGCCATTTGTTTATTACTGACCGGTTTTTTAAACCAAAACTCAATTGGAAGCTGTTCAACATAACGATGTATAAACGTTTAACATCAGTGATACACAGACACAAAGTGCGTGGAACATAAGCACTGGTCACAATACGGGCAGTGCATAAGGGCTAGTGGCTCCCCACAGTTTGCTTCCATATATGGACAAATGAGATCGACTCCATAGACGAAATCTAATTGAAGACGTTCCCTTTCCTCTGAAACAAGAGTTCCAGCCGAAAACGTTATCATATGCCCACTGTTTGCCAGCCTTTCCACGTCTATCAGTTCATTTTGCGGATCACAACCTTCTTCTGGTTTTCCACCACTTCCAGCCGTCCGTCTTCGTTAACTTCAAGTTGACATCCTTCGAAGTCCGTGAGTATGCTTGCCATCTGTTCGGTCAGGTTGGTGTTATTCCCTTGAAGGCTCCTTATATAAAGGTGTACCACACTTTAGCGTAAGCAAGTGGATCACCACTCGAGCATCGGCGACTTTGTTGGTGTTAGGTTTTGGAGAACCCTCAGCAGACCTCTGATTTCCAGGTGACAGGCGAAGATAAGAAGTGTATTGATGCCGTTTAGGTCAATTTCCGGGATCCACAGAGTCTGTGGCACAGACTCTCGTTTTAACCACATGTGACGTCACATCATGGTCTCCTTTGAAAATCAAGCAGGATGGTTTTACCCGAGGTCATTGGCCGATGTATAGAAACAGACTGAAAGGAGCCTGCAGCATTTATACCCTGCCCAATGCGTTCAGTGCTGCTTTATGCACGTTGTACCTGTGTATCACTGGTGTTGAATATTTATGCATCATCATGTTGAGTACCACAGCATGCAGAAAACGTCTGAAAATGGTATAGACGTCAGAACCCCTCTAATCTCAACCAATCATTTAAAAAGCAGGAATGCACAGCGCATGAGGATCGAACCCCCGATCCTTCCTCCCATGAAGCATCGTCACTACCTATTGCGCTCCGAGCTGCTTGCCGGAAGAGGCATCGCGGTCGTACAAGAACCCAAATTCGTGATGTGCCGTTCAATTGCGACTTCAAGAACCCCACTCCTTGGGTTTAACGACTTGGCAAAAATGAAACACATTTTATGCTAATTGAGGGGTGGTGAATTTAATAGGATGACTCCCTCTCCCTGTTCAGATATACGCTATCAGACCCTTCCCTTGTGAGAGAATTCCCGCCAAATGATTGCATATCTGCCCAAAAAAGTCAGGCTATCAATGGCGCAGAGTTTGCCAGCAAGGCGCACTAACCTCCTATTATCCGAATTTTATCCGATTTTATCCGAATCATTGCATTTTTCAAAACCCCGGATCTTCGGATGATTCAGATGAGGGCAATTTTGAAAACCCCGGATCTTCGGATGATTCAGATGAGGGCAATTTTAGAAACCCCGGATCTTCGGATGATTCAGATGAGGGCAATTTTCGACCGAGCCGGATTTCGGATAATCCGAAACCGGATAAATCCGGCCGGATATCCGAAAATGCATGATTCGGATCCCATGTCTACTGTGGAGTCGTCACTATAGTTGTGCTCGAACGAATATATTCGAATAATTATACGAATAATCTATTCGAATATTTATTCGAACTGTCGAATATTCTATATTTCTAGTATTCATTCGAATTCAAATTTAAAAGTCGAATAATGTTTCGAATTCGAACATCGACATGGATAATTAGTTACTCGAATGATTTATTCGAATATTCATGGGAATAGTCGATTAATCGATATTTCTAGAATTTCGAATATTCATTCTAATTCAACGTCGATGGTTTTGAAAAGTAAAATATTCTTTTGAATTCGAACATTGAAAGGGATAACTAGTTATTCGAACTATTTATTCGAATATTTATCCGAATAGTCGATTAATCGATATTTCTAGATTTTCGAATATTTTTCCGAACTCGAACATCGAGAAGGAGCCATATTCGAAAATCTAAATCTATGCGAAAATTTATTCGAAAGTCGAACAATTTTTTTAGAATCCTACTATATATAAAGGAGTAGTGTGTGTATGTGTGTGTATGTGTGTGTGTGTGTGTGTGTGTGTGTGTGTGTGTGTGTGTGTGTGTGTGTGTGTGTGTGTGTGTGTGTGTGTGTGTGTGTGTGTGTGTGTGTGTGTGTGTGTGTGTGTGTGTGTGTGTGTGTGTGTGTGTGTGTGTGTGTGTTGGAGTGGTGGCACTGCGTCTTGGCGATACTCAGCGATTGATGGCGACCCGAAGCTTGAGCTCTGGGGGTAAACGAGGTCGCTGAACACGAACCTGAAGTTAGTTTTTGAAGTGTCGATCGCCGTCAATCGATATTGATCAAATCATCGATTTTCTGGGAAATATCGTTCAAGGGGCTCGAAACTTCAGCCTTGGGAGTAGTCGACGTCGCTGGGCACGAATATAAAGTTTGCTTTGAAGTATCGGTTAATCGATATTGATCAAATTATCGATTTTTTGGTAGATGTCGTTCGTTTTTTCTGTTTCTTTCTAACTTGTCACAATCGGCGTAGTTAACGTGTCCTTCCTGCGGAAACCATGACATGGGCTGCAGCTAAAATTGAGGATTAGAAGTTATTACTACAGCGAAGTCGTTGAGAAGCCGTCAAGGCGGCCGAGCGGCCTCTCTGATGGCTAGTATCGAATAAATCTCAAATCTTCAGAACCCGACTCAAACAAACTATTCGCCTGTTCGAATATATTCGGACAAACGAAAAATGGTGCTTATTTGATTTTCATTCGATAAAGTTGATGATCGTTCGTTCATTCGTTCGAAAATTTTCGACATCGAATCGCCGACTTAATATACTGAAGTTACTGTGTTACTGGGACTGGAACTGGAACTGTTACTGTTACTACATAAAGTAGGTCATGCTCTTCTTTTAATTCATGGATAAGCTCCTTCCTCCATCAGCCTAATTTCACCCTTCGAGAGGTCGCTTCCACTGCATTGACCGGTACTGTAGTTACCTAGAAGTACTAAGTGAAGTATCACTTGCGCGCCAGTGTCTCTGTCAATGACGTCGTTGTCAATGTACCCTACCCTTCTGTCCAATACCCTTCTGTGCTTCCTAGGTCACTCTAGTCCCCCTCCTTGCTCTCATCATCTTCGCTGCAGGCCATGAGCCTCATCTGGAACCAGTTTCGCGCGTGAAACGTTGTCAAGCATCCGCACCGACGATGAGAGAGGGGAGACTGGCGGCGCAATTTCGGCTTCGGGTGGTTTTGCGAAGTGAATGAGGTGGAATCAGGCAACCCTGGCGATTCGCGTCATTGAGCAAATAAAACGGGGGTGGCCATGGGGAAGGCTGAGGGGTGTCGCAGTCCGGCTTGCATCGATCTCGGTCACTTCTGCCCGTTTTGTCCGCGTTTTTTTTCGGACCCCTTCGCCGCCCCCACCACCACCCCCACCCACCTTGCGCTCTGAGCGCTCGTCCTCCTAATCCTCCGCTTTCTTTTGATTAGGCTTATCAGTGATGTTTGTCGAGTCACATTTACCCGCAGCATTTCGCCTATCAGCGACCAGATGATGCTGCCCCGTGACATTTCCGAAAAGCTGCATCTTGGAGCGGCATTAAAGGAGACAATGTGAGAGCACACGCACCGACTTCCTGCACACCTACCAGTTGTTCAAATATTTTTCTGCATCTGCATTACGCATTATCACTCACGTCCATAGATAGCATTTTCACGTCGAAATTATTTATTTATTTGCATACGCTGACAGACACCAGATAAAACAACAACGACAACAACATGGACAATGAACTTATAAGTCTCTACGATACAACTATGCTGAGAGAATAGACTTTGCTGCGAGGCGTTTGAAGGAGGCTACGGAATCAGGGATGGGAGCAGTTTTAAGGAGGTGAAGATACGCAAATCCTGCTTTAACAGTGAAGAAGTTGGCTCTGATTGTGGTTTTAGGTCTGGGGAAAACAATTTCCATTGCCCACCCCTGGTTATATAATAGAAACACGTATAGAGTAAAATTACGAAACATTAACTGCGGATTTCTCATCCAGAAGTTTTCGAACCATTTGAGCGTCAAATAGTTTACGTCTTGACTTAAGAGTTAGAAGTCCAAAGCTCCCGCCGAATTAGTATCTTCCTGGTGAAGTTGCTTTGAACACTTTCAAGTGATGGAGTATTCCTTTTCTTGTGCGGTGCAAACACAACAGTAAAGGATAAAGGGTAAAGGTCGGCGTTATTCAATCCCCTTTGGGATGCGCCACGCATTCTACTTCTACGTGATGTCGTGGAGGCAAGTTGAATGCGTATTTGGCCATACAATGACTTGCGGTGGCCAGCCGATGAACCAGTCAGCGCTTTATCCTTCCCAGACAAGTCTGGTATCAATTCACCGACCCCGGAGGGATGGAAGGCTTGGTTGGCCTGGGCCGGAAATCCGAACCAGGAACCTGGTATCGGGTGCAGGCAACAGCCGGCGCCTCCTCCGACTGCGCTCCACGCGCCCCTCAACACAGTAGTACCATTCAATAATCGGGCGAACACAAGTCTTACAGGGTGCGGCAAAATTACCCATGCACTAAAAATTCAATGCCATTTTGAAATCAAACTTCGCAAATCAATTCTAACTATCAAATTTATCTACTACAAACATGACAGTGCAAAGCATGCTAGCAGTTTCCAAAATGATTGCCTTCAGCCTCCACACAGTCCTTCAGAAGTTCGACAAACGCTTTGCATGTGGCAAGCAGGTGCTGTGCATTAATTTCGCTGCAGGATTTCAAAAGCGCTTCTTTAGGAGAGTCCAAATTTCGATGTCTGGTAGAGCAAGCTTTTTTCTCTAAGATGGCCCACACAGAATAATCCATCGGGCTAAGGTCCGCAGAATTGGAGAGCCATTCGTCGTGTGCGATGAAGTCAGGCATCTGCTCGTCGCACCAGTCCTGGACCACCTTCGCTTTGTGTGCTGAGGCAAAATCTTGTTGGAAGCACCAGTAGGCTTTTCCGAAGTAGAAATCGACCTATGGCTTGAGAACTTTTTCCGGGACGTCCTTGTAAACCGCTGCGCTGATTTTCAGGCCAGCTTCTACGAAAACAAGTGGAGATTTTCCTGAAGATGTGACTTCTCCCCAAACCATAATGCATTGAGGCTTTTTCGCACTTTCCTGCGGTCGTCCTTTGGCGGTAGCATCAGCAAGCGAGTCCCCACTAATCCTCTCATTTTGGGAGTTGAAGGCTGGATTCAAGGTGAGAATCTTTTCATCGCTAAAGGATATCTCTCTAGCGCGTGCCACCGTGCAACCTTTTGCATCTTTCCAGTTTCCCCTTGTTCATAGAGTCCGTCAGGAGTTGGCATTTCTGCAGACGATAGGGGAACTTCTTAAGCTTTTCTCTGAGTATCCTCCTTATTGACCTTTTGCTTATTCCTACGTCTTTTGCCATCTGGCGCATCGATCTGCTGGCGTTTCTCCGGAGTTTTTCTCTCACGAGTTTTACATTTTCCAGCTGGTAGCTGTTCGTGGGACGCCCTCTTCTTTTTCTATCCTATTCGGTATTCAATTCCTTGCAGCGCTTTACTATATCCTGAACCGTTCTTCGGGGCACGGAATGGATCTTCACAATATCTCTCGCCTGCTTGTCGGCCTTATGAAGTTCGATAATAACACTTCGTAGGTTGGAACGCCTAACCGTTTCGTACACAAGTACGTATGCGTTCCATAAAGTTCAGCCAACACATGCGAGTGAAGCGGGAAAATTTCGGAGAAAAAAAGCGGGAGAAAAATTAGAATGTTTAGGTGCACGGGTATTTTCGCCACACCCTTTATATGCCATAATATATGCCACAGGTGGTTTGCCCTAGTTGTCAGTCCCATGGGGCGGCCAGCGTACCCATGTGCCGAAGTTCCGGCAACTACCACAGGGGCATCATAGCTGGCTGACCCTGACAAACAACCTCGTTGGCATGCAGTGATGTCTGCCCATTTTCCTGACTATCATAGCCCGTCTTAAAATTACATGCTACCAGGGACCTACGTGGGTGAGTCTCTAACGTACAATATTTTCTATTTGGTTACTGAAGAGTCGTCACTGCCATTTCTTTACTATCGTTTTTTTTTACTAACGCTTTCTTCTTCATTCTCTTTTTCTGCACATGATTGTTTCTGCTTCTTTTTCCTTGAATTTAGTGCACGTCTATTTGACGTATAGAATAAATAAATAAATAAATAAATAAATAAGCACTCTGCTATCCTTTGTGGTCAGAGCTTTGAATATGTTGTACGTGCGAGCAAAAGCCGTCCTGTACAGTTCCTTGTAATAAGGAAGAAAGTCGAGCGATTCTTGGTATCTGAACATCCGGTCTTTGATTTCTTTAACCTCTGCAATTTCAGAACCATTTACGTAGTACTTAGCAGAAGTCAGGGAATTTCCCAGCCGCATGTACCAGGCTGTCCAATAATTCCTGTCCAAAAATTTTCAAAATTCTATAATTTTCCTTAGAAGTGTTATAATATCAGGCAAGTGTAAAAACCTTCTAGAAGGTTCTCCAGAGTTCCACGCTAGGGGTATATAAGGCGCAGTCGCCGCCGCGTCTAGCTACCAGTACAAGCTAAAATGGACCAAGGTCGAATTCGTACGTTCGTGTGCTACGAGTGTCATCCGCATCGTAAGGAGTTTCTCGAGGACCTGGTCACTGGGGATGAGAGCTGGGTCCTCTACGACAACATCGCCCGCCGTGCCGTCTGGATCCCGCGCGGAGAAGAGCCGCCGACGACTCCGAAAGCCGACCTGCACGCGCTGAAGATCATGCCCTGCTGCTGGTGGGACGCCAAGGGCATGCTGTACTTCGAGCTGCTCCCGCAAGGCAGGGCGGTCACCGCCTCCATCTACACCGATCAGCTCGAGAAACTAGCTGCCGCCATCCGAGAAAAGCGTCCCCGACGGGCCTCGGTCCACCTGCTGCACGACAACGCGCGCCCCCACGTGGCGAAGGAGACCCAGCAGAAGTTGGCGACGCTCGGCTGGGAGACGGTTGCCCATCCGCCGTATTCCCCGAACCTCGCCCCCTCCGTCCACCACTTGTTCCGCCCGCTGAAGCACCATTTGGCCGGAAGAAAATTCACCAACTACGACAACCTCAAATCCGACATCGCGGACTTCTTCGAGTCGCAGCCCCCGAAGTTCTGGGCGAAGGGCATCGGCGACCTGCCCAATCGATGGGCCACTGTTGTGATAACTGTGGTGATTATATTGTTGATTAGACTTGTTTTTCAATAAAGTTGAAAAAAATTAAAAATGGTGAAATTTTCGGACAAGAATTATTGGACAGCCTGGTAGAATGTTTTGTGCTGTGAAAGCGGCAACTGCCAATCTTCGGATCATTTGACCAAACTATCAGTTCCTGGTTGGATCGTTACTCACTTCCAAATAGATTTTCAAGTCATCGACAAATTGTTCGGCCGTAATGCCCGTGTTTTTCAAACTGTCGCATAGATCCGCGGTGAATATGTTGAAAAGTATTGGCGAAAGGACTCCGCTCTGAGGAATTCCGCTAATGACCTTGCATACACCCGAAAAATTAGAGTTGACACGGACTTGAAAGGTCCTGCCAGTGAGGGAACATTTCAGCCAGTCATAAATTTTTTGATGAAATCCAAACTTATTTTAGTTTATACAAAAGCTTTTCGTGGGTGACTCTGTGGAATGCTTCACCACATTCTAAGTATATTACGTCCACACCTTTTTTGTTGTCCAAAGAGATTGTCCAGTCATTCGAAGACTCCATCATGTTGCTTCCAATAGACTTTCCTTTTACAAAGCTATGCTGAGCTGATGCAATTAGAGAGTTCTTCGTTAAATGTTCCATAATATGAAGCTTAAGAAGTTTCTCGAATACCCTACAAAACAAGGAAGTAATGCTAACGGGTCTATAATTGGTTTGTTCAGATGAGGGATGACTTTTTACAATTGGAGTTACATAGGAATGCTTCCACAGAGTGGGTATTTCTGAAAACATAATGGACTGACTGTACAACTGGGAAACCAAAATTCGACACTTCACGTCAAATTGGACACTCTTCTAAGCTTGCCTAAGACTTTTGAAAACAAACCGAACTCGTCCAAATTAAAATGAGCCTCTTCTACATTAAACAAGAGTCTCTTCAAAAATGTTAGAATAATTTTTTGTCTAAGGAAAATTTTAGTATAACTTTCTTTGAAGTTTTAATTCATCTACCCATTAAGTGAACACATTGTTAAAAATTCTATAAAAATTTTATTTCTTAAAAAAAACATTGGTCCAAAGCTTGTTTTGAAGAACAGAAAGGCGGCTATCTTCTTTTGCCAAAAGATTGCGCCATGCCCTCATCCAAGTCGTCGCGACTTTTATTCGATTGATAGCAAAATTTCTGTGTGCATGCAGTTTTACGCCCACACACCGTACAACATAAACAGTTGTAAAAAACACACATATCCTAACTTCTCTATTGCATATAAGTAGTATTTACACTATTAATCCTATAAACGTTGCGACTTGCTTTTCGAGTGCATGGCACGATCCAGTCTTTTAATGCATTTCATGATTGCTGCCTTGCTGCACTTTAAGACATAATCAAATTATTTATTTTTCTTAGAAAAAGTTTTTATAAAATTATTACTAATCTTCGGGCCAATGAACTAAAAAATTTCAAAGAAAATTATACCAAATTTTTCTTAAGCAAAAAATTATTCAAACCATCTTAGTGAGTCTTCAGTTTAACCCACCTCCAAAAATTGCGTAGCCGCGTCATTTCTTAATCGAGGAAGTGATGAAGAAGTTCATTGACCGAAACAGACTTCATTTTCAAGTGGTATCAAGCAGTTGGTGTAGCGTAGTCGGTGGAGGTGCCGGTTGTCGCGTGCACCCAATATCAGCTCTTTGTTTCAAATTTCCCACTCAGTCTAACCAAACCTTCCATCCCTCCTGGGTCGGTGAATTGGTGACGGACTTGTCTGGGAAGGAAGCAGTGCTGACTTATTCATCGGTTGGTCACTTATACGGCGTAGTTAGCCATTGTATGGCCAAATACGCATTAAAATCGCCTCCACGACATCCAGTAGAAGTAGCATGCGTGGTGGATCCTAAATGGGATTAAGTAACACCGTCTTTTATCGTTTGTCCTTCTAATATGGAGTTGTGAGCTATGCTATAGCACGCCATGGTATATGTCGCGTAGACGGGCAGCATTGGGAGATGGGAGCGAACCATCCAATCATACCGCATCGAATGGGCGAGCTACTCAGAGAGGGTGTGTGCAGTTGGTGCCCTGATCGGACGGCATGTGTTCGATCTGTGCTCTACTTGATTATTATTAGCTGGCGCGCTCCCACTTTCAATGCTGCTCATATTCGCGACATGTATTGTAGACTTCCTAAACTTCCCAACTTCCTCAAGAAAGCTTTTTAGTTGTTAGTCGCTGAGGTGATTCCGCTATTATTTGCTGAGGTTATTCCGCTGCGCTCGTTGACTGGCGTGCTCTGCGATAGGAAGATACTAGAGCGCTTGAAGTCGAAAATATATAGAGCAGTCGTCCGGCCAGTAGCAATGTATGGCGCTGAGTGTTGGCCTGCGACCAAGAAAGTTAAAACGCGCCTCAGCGTCATGGAGACGCAGATGCTGTGCTGGACGGCTGGAGTCACGCGCCTGAACCGCATCCGAAACGATGTCATTCGGATCTCATGTAAATTCCGACCATCAATCCGTGCGCGTGTGACTGCGATGCGGGCAATTCAAACTCGGCGTTTGATTCGGGCGCGCAAACCTCGAGCCGCTCCACTCACTCACGCGTTGAAATGTCTTGTACGCCCGCGATGGCGCTCGGGTCGTGGGCAGTGGGTAGTGGTGTTGCTTCATGCGAGGGAGGTCGGGTTTTCGGTTAAGTGATTTTTCCATTTCAATTAAGTGGTTGAGATTTGAGGGGTTTCAACTTCTACATAATTGTTTTGTTTTCGTTCTGACCTGGTTCTGCGCTCGCCACCCCCTTGCGGGCTCCCCTAAGCGACGAAAGCAGTTTCCACACGAGCAACTTGGATGGCACACACCCATCATCCACTAGTCAAGTCCCGCCGTGAGTGGAGCGCCTTGTGGTTAGCGCGCTCTAATCGAACGACGAGTTTGAATTGCACGCGTCGCGGTCACACGCGCACGATTGGTGGTCGGAATTTATATGAGATCTGTCATTCGGCAGAAGTTCCGTGTCGCACCGATAGCGACAAGATGTGCGAAGCTCGCTTACGATGGTACGGCCACGACTGCGTTAGAAAGGAAGACAGCGTCCGCAAGATAGGCCTTAACTTCGAAGTGTCTGAAAAACAGGGCGTCCAAATCAGCGCTGGGCTGATACGTTACACACGGACTTGAGGGTTGTTGATGTCCACCCTGATCTAGCGCTGAATCGAGAAAGATGGCGTCACGGCACCAGAAGAGCGGACCCCGTTACAAAGCGGGACAGACGCTGAAAAGAGGAGGAAGACGACGAATCGCCGAGGTTATTCTGTACATTTGTCATGGGTTTCGCAATGTTTGCTTGATTTGCAACGCTAATGGCAATTTCTTGGGGTTTTAATGACTCTCATGGATTATTACTCAGTTTTCCTTGTTTCGAATTATATATTTCGTTTGTTTGCTAATTTATTCATGTCGTAGACATTAATACTTTAAGCGAATTAGCGAGTAAGCGAATTTGTAAGCAATATAGAACCTCTAGAGCTACAGTACCACAAGTAGACGAGACCATCATCTTCGTTAAAAAGTGTATCATCAGCACATCAAAGGCACCGTAGAACATTCCACGAACTTTATCATGAGAGAGGAAGGCCAATGAGCGCCAGTCGTTGACAGCCTCTTGAACGCTCTGAACTGTACTCTCCCTCAAGAACACATCATCACAAGTTTCCTAGTTCTAACTGCTTTGATTGCTCTTCAGAAAGAATATTCCTTTTCTTTGGCGATTAGAATCAGAACTAGCGACTGGCGTCTCGAGATCAATTAAAAGATTCTGTAGGTGCGCTATTTCTTATTCGAAAGAGAGAGAGGTGTTATTGACTGTAACGGACTCCAATTTCTTAACGACAATAAAGAGTGGTGAGCGATGCTTCAGCTCTTCACTCGTCTGCTCATTCAGCATCCCGGTGCACAAGGCACGCCCACGGGATTTAAGACACAAACGTGCCATCGTTGCACATGATTTCCCACGGTCTCAAAACTTGGAGGCTCTTTCGGTCAATAAACTTGCAGACGCTCTTGCCAGCTTACGAAATTTACGTGCGGCCCATTGCAGAATGTGGCACAACCGTGCTCAACCCTACCAAAAAAGAGGATATCGGCTTGCTGGAAAGCGTTCAGAATAATTATACATGTAAGCTGTTTATGAGATGTTATGGACTTCAATATTGTGATTTGCCGAATGGATCCACTAGAGCAAAGTTACTTGGTCTTCCTAGTCTGTGCTCCAGAAGAAAAAAGACTGATTTGCTCATATTGTTAAAAATTCTGACTAAAACTGCTGCAGTTGACCCGCTGCCATTCTTCAAGACTCCACTATCAAGAAATAGAAATGGTAAACTTAGAAGTTATGTCTCTGTTGCAAGGACGCAGGCTAGGTCAAGCTTCCTAACCTATAGGAATCTCAGGGAGCTCAACTGCTTGCTTGGTGAATCTCAAAATGTCACAAAGACGCCACTCCCGGCTCTTACGATTAGGTCATTTATTGCTCGTAGATTTCTCTTTTCAAGCTAATTCAGTGTTGTAATTTGTTTGGCGATCATTTCTTGAGTCTTAAGTTTGATATGTCCTGGTTTCATTTGATTTCCTTTTTTATTTTAATTCACGTGTATTGTTGACACCAGGGATGTGCGGAATTTCCGTTTCCGTGTTCCGAATTCCGGTTTCCGGCCATTTTGGGCTCTTCCGTTCCGTTCCGTGTTCCGTCTGTTTTTGGACCGGAAGGCGGAAACGGAAATTGGCGCTGTTCAACACTGGTTTTCTGTTGCACACAATTAGCTTATCACGTAAAAAGAGTTCTCGTTCATATAATTGTGAGAAAAATACTGTTTGACAACCATATTAATATTCTTGAAATTGGTTAGACTACCAAAATAAAGTACTCAAAAATGGCAACGTCTGACTGCAGGGCAAAATTAATGTTCCAGCGAAGGCTATGTTTGCATTGTTTCCTAAGAAAATGCACTCAACATTTGAATGATCATAAAATTCTTGATGCATTAGTTACAAATAGCTACAAAAATTTTGTAAACATATAGCGCAGCATCACGAAGCAAAGGGTTCGGTGAAGGTTGAGCCATGCGCTTTTCTGCTCAAGATGACATCAATGCTCGTGGTCGAAGGCGTACATTTCAATTTTCAATTTTATTAGGTGTGATATCCATCCATATAGTTATGTATCACATTTTTAGTGCAGCATCACGAATATCTACCAAGAGCTATTATTTTGATTGACTAGGGTGGCTTAATGAATTCTGAAACAAATCTATTACTTCGAGAATCATCTAGGAACTGTCCCGCTGTGTCACCTTCATATCAGGAGCTTCTAAGCTGGCACAGACTGAATCCTCCTACGGAAGTGTGGTTTTACCATGACTTACCATGTCATCCAGTTATCATCTTAGATCCCAGAATCAATTCTGCGTACTCATCCAGTTATCATCTTAGATCCCAGAATCAATTCTGCGTACTAGTTTTGGTGATTGGAATGTAACTGCTAATTTTGAGTATGCAGATATCTGTGCAGTCATCACGTCGTCCATGATGCCACAGGCTTCTAAAAATGTTGAGAGGAATGTCTTTTCTGGTAGGAAGATGATCTAGGTGGCTGCTCCAGTATTAGACTTCACCCGAGTGATTTTTTTTAAAGCTGGTCTATGAGCAGCCTAAAGTGGTTAAGTCGGTTAATTCTACTCAAAAAAATACAGCAACAAAAAGTCGGACAAAACCCGTCGCAGAAAATAGATATGGAAACAGTGGAGAGACTGCATGCTGAAACAGTGAGAAATAGTAAGACAGGACCATGAATTTGTTTTCGTTTATTGCTCTAGCCATAGCTAAAAGGTTATCATAACAATATTATGAATCCATGCCTTGCTATGCTATGTTATGCTATGATGACGGTGAGCATTAATCTGTGGAAGATTCTGCCGCTCGCAAAGATCAGAGCAAGAAAAAGTGAAATAGAGGCCGCTTGAGACGCCGTAACAGATCCACTTTTGGAAAAATGGCGAATGTGTGCCATTTCCGTTTCCGTGTTTCGCATTCCGGTTTCCGACCATTTTTGAGCGTTTCCGTTCCGTCTTTCGTCTTCCGCTTTTTCCAGAAAAATTTCCACATCTCTGGTTGACACGTCTTTGAATAAATAAATAAATAAGTAAATAAATAAATAAATAATAAACTCTGGCCAAAATCCTGTTGCTTAGAAATTTGTGGCCGAAATGTGATCTCTCTCCCTAACTTCAAACTACAGAATTCAACACTAACAATTAGAGTAGTTGACGAGGTTCGCGATCTTGGAATTTTAATACACAAAAATCTAAATTTTGACGGTCATTACAAGTCTTTGTAAAAGTGGCAAATTTTCGCACCTACAACCTTTTCAGTTTTGAAGAGCAATAATCCTGATCTGCTTTTGCGTGCTTATAAAACACGGGCCCATAGCTAAATTTGGAACAACTGTGTTCAACCCTCTCAAGAAGAAAGACATCGCCATGCTCGAAAGATTTCAGAATAACTTCACACGCATAGCAGTAATGAGGTGTATTGGCAGAAACTAATTGCTTATCCCAAATGGCCGAGAAAGAAGTAGGATGTTGGGATTAAGGTCTCTTGAATATTGAAGAAAATCATCCGACTTCAAGACGCTTTTAAAAATTCTCACCCACAAGATGCACATAAACCCGTGCATATTTTCCGAGGCCATCTGTCTAGAATAAGGAGATGTAAGCTTCAGCTATATATGTATCGGTAGCGAGAACCACAGTCAGATCAACATTCTTGACCTATAGAAGCTTTCGGGAGTTCAACTTACTTCCAGCACAAAATGAGAATCTCTTAGAATTATCTGAGCATTCGCTCGCTTGATTGTTGTCTAACGTTGCGTTGCTATAACTGTTTCCGTTCTCAATTACTGGTACCTACTTAGTTCACAAGCTTTGCGCTATTAATGTACGTGTTGCTATTCTTTTTTTTTGTTTTTTTTTTTATTATCTGCGCGGCTACCATCACGATGTGAATAAATAAATAAATAAACTTATTGAACACAAAAGAACGCTCTAGGTAACCCTTTTTGGCTTGTTCTGGCTTAAAATATTGCAGATAATCCTGTGCAATCAAAACCACATATCAAATGTCCTGATAAGTTGTACACGACAACCCATGTGATCTTTTGTAGGAGAAATACAGATGGATGACGTTAATACCTTCCATCAAGCAAATATCGAGCAATTGCGCACCCTCAACGAACAACATGCAAAATTATGGTCGACTTACTTTTTGAATCAAAAAGGAGAAGGGATGGCGTTGATCGATCTCTTTTGGGGTACGCCATGCATTCTATTTCTACGGGCTATCATGGAGGCAATTTGAGTAGGTACATGTTTGGACTCGGCAATGAGTACCGGTAACCAGGCGATGGACCATTTAGAGTATTATCCTTCTCGAACAAGTTTGCTACCAACTCACCGACTCCAGAAGGAGATGCGGCCTAGATGGCCTGGGCGTGGTGGGACTCACGGATCGATTTGCGGTGCTGAAGAGAACAGCCACATTATCCTGTTTCTATGTTGAGTTGAAGGATAAAGATTGGCGTTATTCAGTCGGAATACGCCGCACATTTTACTTCTACAGGGAGTCGTAGAGGCATTTTTAATGAGTAGTGTGCCTATACAATTTATTTGTTTACCATACCTTCAGCTGCCTACCGACCGCCAATCTGGTTGGAGCTTCGCCGCCGTTCCCCGGAAATACAACCCCTTGACCGAAGCGATCCTTAATTTTCTTTTTTGGCTCTCTTCTTCACTAAATAAAAAGCTGCTTTCGTTTATTATATAGGACTCGGTGTACAGTACGACGGAATAGCGAGATAAGGTCTGAACTGCATAGCATGTAGAGTTTGCACGTCTTCTGAATCTTATGCACGTTGCACGACGTCTGCAGCACGTCTACTGAATCCCCACATGGGTTGGACGACGTGCGGCACTTGTTCTGAATACGAGCGAGCGTTGAACAACTTCTGAATCACTTCTTCTTAATCCGAAGACAATTTGCATGGCCACTCCCCCAACCCCTTAGTGGTCCTGCAGACGGACAGACCGACAGACGCTCTGCCTCTGACTCGCCTCGGACAGACGTCTTAGCCGTTTATTATTTAGTAGGACAGTATGTGTACAATTTATTGCACCTGTAAAGTTTATTTATTTGTTTAATTAGAATTTGAATGCATATTTGGCCTGTAGCGGGCGCGTGTAGCGCAGTCGAAGGATGTGCCGGCTGTTGCGTGCACCCGTACCACGTTCCTGGTTCGGATTTTCCGCCCGAGCCAACAAAGTCTTCCATCCCTCCGAGGTTTGTGAATTGGTACCAGACTTGTCTGGAAAGGTCAAAGCCCTGACTTGTTCATCAGCTGGACACTGCAAGTCACTCTATGGCCAAATGCACATTCAAATCACCTCCACGGCATCCCTAGAAGTAGAATGCGTGGCGTTATCCTTTATTTAGCCTACACAACGACTTCCGGTGGCCGATGGAGAAGTCGGTAATTTCTACTTCTCGGATAACTCTGGTACAAATTCATCAAACCTGTAGGGATGAAAGGCTAGGTTGTTCTGATGGGAAAATCCGAACCAAGAACCTGGAATCGGGCGCTCATGACAGCCGCCACCTCATCCGACTGCGCTACACCCGTCGAAAGATAAACTATGTGTCCATTAAAAAAATGCGCGACAGCCGGCGCCCTATCCAGCTACGTCACCGCGCGCCTTTACGCCCTTCAATAAGCTATAAAATGTCGCTTTGGGCAAGAGGCTAGGGATTTTATGACCTCGCAAAGGGGGCGCACATTCTTTGAACGTCTTCTTGGTACGCGACGTATGCGTCATCGAGGTCGTGCTGAGTGCAGCAAGGTCTGCCGGTGTTCAATGGGAGTCGCGCCGGCGCACATATTCCGCAATCAGATGCTTGCCCTATGCAGCAGGTATGAAGGACATTGCAATGAGTCAGACTACAATAACTGTCGAAATTCTCGGAGGAATGTGCGCCAGACAGTGCGTGGAGGTGGTGGTTGGTGGCTGGCGGCAGGGGAGCAAGGCCCAGCCAGACGGCCGGCCAGCCAGCCAGCCGGGCGGCCACCAGCTAGAGCTAGCAGGTGCGAGTAGAGACGGCGGTGGCATCTGGTGGTGTCGTCGACGGCGAACGATGGTTTTGCGTCGTCTCCTTAAGCTCGATCACCACACCACACTGTGTGGTGGTGGGTGACCTCGTTTCCTCTCGTCGCGCTCGCATCGGGCACCTCCACCTATTCGGCTTAGAGTAGCAGAGAGCTGCAGCCTCAGCAGCAGCAGCGGCAGCAGCAGCCAGCTGTGTTGTCGCCGCCTCGACGTCGCTTCCCCGGCAGGGGCTACCCAGCTCAATCACTTTTCGGTAATCGTCGCGATGATCTCACGATTGCGTATTTCCGCCGTGTTTTGCAAGAGCTATCTTCTGGCATTGTGGCATCTCTTTCCTACCGCTTCCAGTGCCACATATTCAGCCACTTTGGCCACGTTTCCAGACCTAATGACCAGGAATCACTCTGCAGACTCATTTTTTTCTGTTTGCAAATGCCCTTTCGCGATTCATCCGCATCTGTTTGCTTTTTGAGCGCTCCGATCGGCAGTATATTCCATTGAAATCAAACAAACGCCTACTCCGCGTATGTGTGTATGGTGCTTCGAACATTCATTGCGTCCGCCTCATCTCAATGAACGGGCCAACGAATCGATTTTCCGGGCTTTTGAATAGGTTTTCTGAATCATTCCCCGACACCAGCTCCGATACTCAACTCAACTAGAACCAGAAGAAATCAAAGATGCCAGCTGGTCAAACGACAGCTCTGATTGCTGTCTTCTCATTTGTAATTTGAAAAATGGAATTTTTTGGTATTTTTGGATAGAATAACTAATCCTAGAAAGAGGCAGACATCTATTGTGGCAAATTGGCTGTCTAGAAAGCAGTGCAGATCGTAAGCCTCCATGTTCGAAGCGGCATATTTCACCTAGGAAAAACGCTTTTTTTTTGGAAAAGTGAAAAGTACTGAATTCTGCGGATTTCTCCAACCATAGGTATCCCATTTGTATTTTCTTGCTAAAAGTGCAAGAGGGACAGAAGTGGTGAAACTGCTGCGAGGCTTTTATTTATTTATTTATTTATTTATTTATTTATTTATTTATTTATTTATTTATTTATTTAGTTATTTAGTTATTTATTTATTCGTTTGTTTGTTTGTTTATTTGAGCACGTGCGGCGCAGTCGGAGGAGGTGTCGGATGTCGCGTGCAGCCGATGCTACGTTCTTGGATCGGATTTCCCGCTCAGGCCAACCAAGCTTGCATCCCTTTGGGGTCGGTGAATTGGTACCAGAATTGTCTGGGAAGGATCAGGCGGTGACTTGTTCATCGGCTGGCCACCGCAAGTCATCGCATGGCGGAATACGCGTTAAAATCGCCTCCACGACCTCCCGAAGAAGTCGAATGCGTGGCGCATCCCAAAAGGGATTGCGTAACGCCGTTCATATTCTTTTATACTTTATTTTTTATTTGTCAAAAAGGTGTGGCTCGATCTACTAGACAACAAACGTGCCATTATAGCGAGAAAAAAAAACTAAAAAATAGGTGAAACAAAAATTAGGAATTTGGATTTATTCAGGATTTATACTAGAGGAGATCACAAAATTCTTGCGAAGAGAGCGCAGTGAGCAGTGGCTACAGTACTCTTGAGAGGTTAATAGAAAGCAGAAGAAAACAAAGGAAGGAAACAATTATAAAATAACTAGAGAGAAGAGATGAGAATAGAGGAGAGAGGAGAATAATAAAGAAAAAGTAGAAGAAGAAGAGAGAAGAGTAAGTTATTTGTAAATCAACCGAATTTTCTTTGCATAGTGCACATTCGCAAACTACTACGGTTTGTTGAAAGATTTTATGGACAAGCTTTTGAGTTTCCTTAAAAGAATTAGAAAGTTCATTGTATCTGTTGGAAATATTTTTGTTATTGAAGATACGTGCAATAATTGCTTGGAAAACAAATTTTGTTACTATATTCCAAGTTGAGTGGGGAATGCATTAGGCTACCTAATCTGTTTACGAAGCCTTCCCTTTTTCCCTGCAATTACGGGATTACGGAATAAGTCTCGGAATAGGAATAGGTCTGTATACTATCGATTTTTTAAGGGAATAACTGGAATAGGAGGAACTCCGGAGAATCTGACTATTTTAAAGGAGAAAATTTTTATTATTTTGCTGTCTACATAAGTACCACAATGGCAAAAATTATGAATTATTAAAAATAAAAATTAAAAATAAAACGAAAAAAATATTAATTTTATCGTACTCATTAGTTTTTGCTGGGCTTATGCAGTTCGGTACGTTTTCAATTTATTTATAGTGTGCCTGGTTTTTTAGATTATCACATTTTTGAGAATATTTTTTATGATTGACATATCACCCCACCCATATATGTATCTGTAGGGTTGGAAAATTTTATTCATTAGAAAACTGTTAGACGAAATTTTATATTCAAACTCACACAGTGTCAGACCGGCTATAACTGAGCTGAAATTGCCACCTTGAGGTACGCCTTTAATTTATTTACAAGTAAGCAGTAAGCATTTTTAAATAAGAAATTCAACATGCATATTACATCATTCTCGGGCTACATCTCCGGTATTCAACTAATGCGAAGACATCGTAAAAAGTACTGCATTCTGAGGATCTTCTTCGCGAATTCCCAAATGCTTCCGCAAGTTAAAAATGCAAGAATAACGGCATTGATAATATTGCTGAGGGCTAGGCTTACTTATTTATTCATTTTCTAGAACTTCAGCGGCCTTTCCACCGCCCATTGTCGGGCTGCACTTAAGCTTGTCATCCTAGCGACAAACCTGAAACCAGAAACAAGATGCCACTAGCCAGAAACTCCTGTTTGACAAACACGCCTTGTCGGACCTTTGCAAGAGCTGCTGTCTGATTCAGAATACGCGTGCAGTTTTTTTGCTTCTGAATCACTCCGACAGCGTCTACCCCTACTAAGCGTAAGACATTTGTCATCTAGTCTGATGTCACCCTAGTCTTCCTTAGCTTCCAGCAGCTCCCAAAAATCCAGTTGATGCTATTATTAGGTTGGTCGGGCATTTGATCCCTCCTGAATTGAAAGCGCATTTTCCCGCCAAATTTCTCACATGTATCAACGCGTAAATGATCGATTGATAGAGAAAGGAAAGGGCTACAAAACTGTTCCCAACATTCACTTCTGCGTTATTAACGTCAGCTATTATGGCTAAGCAACTCATCCCAACTGAGACGCATATTCTGCACGTCATGTTATTCCTGCATCAATCTGGCCTCAATACCAACGAATCGTATCGTCGCCTGGAGGATGTTTACAACGAGAGTGCTCCTGCTCGAAGTACTGTGTACCAGTGGTTCCCGAAGTTTGCAGTTGGTGAATTCTCCGTTGAAGATAGTGAACGAGAAGGGCGCCCGATGACACTGGATTTGGATGGCCTCCGAAGTAGAGTGGAAGCGGTCTGTCTCTCCTTACCCTCAGACGTACCCACGGATGGCTGGACAACCTTGTCACCGGGGATGAGAAGTGGATACTCTACTCTAATTATCACCGGCGCGCACAGTGGGCTGACGCAACTGGAGAGGCAGAAGACGTTCCAAAACCCGACCTTCACGTGAAAAAGGTGATGCTATTGGTAGAGCGTTCTTGGCGTAGAATACTGGGAGCTGCTGGACGAAGGGATAACAGTGACGGCAGAGGTTTACGTCAACCAACTGAGGAAGTTGAGGGCCCACCTTCAAACCACACGAGGAGAGCAAGTGAAGATGTATTTTCAACTCGACAACGCTAGACCGCATATTGCTAGAGCTACAGCGGCTGAGTTGGCGGACTACGGATGTAGCGTTCTTCCACATTCACCTTACTCACCAGATCTCGCTCCTTCTGATGGTCTTTTGTTTTCAAGCCTTCAACGCTATTTGGACGGCCAGCAATTTAGGAACCGAGAGGATGTCAAGGAGGCACTGCTCACATTTTTCGAATCACAACCGGCCACGTTTTGGAGAAAAGGCATGCATGACTTACCAGCACGTTGGCGAAAGACAATTGATGTAAAGGGTGGTTACTTCAAATGATTTGATATTGTTGTTCGTATGTTGCGATAACAAATATTTCATTCCCCAAATGTCCGAGAACTTATGCACCAACCTAATATTTGTGAACTTTGTTGAATAGCGTCAATTCCTACAATTACGATAAAAATACAATGTAGTTATTGTTCTGTGCCCTCCTCCGCGGCCTAAATGTCTTCTTTTTTGCCGTTGTTTTCCAACACAGTTAATTTTTACGTTGGCATTTTCTATTTTTTGTGCAAGCATAGCGCAATTAACTGGTTCAAGGCTTCTGCTTATAAAAAAGATTTGTGGGAAGATATTGGTGAAACGAGCCTTTCATTTGTGCAGGTTTAGTTTCCTTTTATCGAAGATCAGAGACGCTGTGCATGGGCCAAGTCATCGAAAATTAGGTGGACCGGCCACGTACCGCGCTTGGCGGGCACCCGTTGGACGAGAGCTGTCACCAACCGGATTAAGCGGGATGTCAAGAGAACACCGGGATGGACCCCAACGTGTGTGGGACTTCAGCGTGAAAGCGCTGAACAAACGATTCAAACAACTGAACAAGAAGGCCATCCTTGAATTGTACACATAGGTGATCTGCTGTTACGTCGAGCTATAGCAAAAGAAACGACGCACGCCATGCATGACCTTTTATTCCATTCTACTATGCATACAGGAGACGACTCTTAGGTCCTTGTCTACGAGTCTATACGTCTGTCCGCGCAAAATTAACCGCCTTACCCCCGTGTAGACAGAGCCAGCTGCTTGATCAATGCCAACCGACTAGGACACGATGGTAGTTGAACAGACTTTAGAGTTAGCTTATAGATAGGCTTCTCAACTAATGGTCGATCTAGCAATCAATATATCGGTCATTATGGAAATATAGGGCGATATGGATTCTTCGCACAATGCCAGCCGTAGCCACCGGTCAGTCCTAACGTTAGAAAACCTGGCTCTACGAACGAATGATGCTACGGCGAGGAATTGAACGATCGATGTTCCAGAAGTGAAACGGTTAATGAAGAGTTCGAAGGCCTAAGGAGTTCTGAGTTTCGTCCACTCTCGAAGATCTCTGACGCTGTTAATTGAGCGGAACTGTCGAAAATTAGGTGTAGCCATCATATAGCCGAACCGTAGAATCGTAACCAACTAAATCTCGAATGAACACCAGAAAGCGCATCAGCATATTACTTGGCTGTTGATGTTCTGAACGAGATATTGGATCCCCTTCACATCTCTTTATGTAGAGGTCCACTGAGTTATTCTGGCACGCGACAGTGACGAATGGAAATTAGACATGGGATCCGAATCATGCGATTTCGGATATCCGGTCAGATGTATCCGTTTTCGGATTATCCGAAATCCGGCTCGACCGAAGATTGCCATCATCTGAATCATCCGAAGATCCGGCCAATTGAAAATCACTCTCATCTGAGTCATCTGAAAATCCAGAAAATCGGCGTCGGATCCAATGCTTAATGGAGGTGTTGCTAGCGCTCACTTGAGCGAATCTGTGACCGCTAGGAAAAAATGTGGGTGTGGTAGATGGATGTAGCCTGGTCGCTGTAGCAGTAAAGTCTGACCTCAGATCGAACGGCATTTGACACATCCATGTCCTCCAGTCAGGCAGAGGGTCGAACCTCATGCTATCTAGTGCACGATTCCCCCACGGGCATGTCACCCTTCGTCGCCGACCCCGCTCACTAATTGTTGTTGGGAACCGCCTAAATGGTAGCCTCAACGTTTTTTTTTCAATTTTTGATTTGCACTCCTGTTGGATAATCTGTTGCGATGTTTTCCGCATACTAGGAGGATTGTCTTCTTGCTCATGAGGTTTTTTGTTGAAAATAAAAAAAATATTCTTGCAGAATAGAAAATATTCTTGCATTGCCTGTCTCCAATGTTTGAAGACCTTTCTCTCTACACGTTCCGTGTTTCCAAACCGTAATTAGTTTTTTTTTTTGAAGAATTATGCTCACTCCCGTTGAAGATCTCCTCGCACTCTCTTGTTCTTGGCATTCTGTCCTGTCCCTTTTTTTCTACATTTTATTTTCATTTTCAGTTTTTCTTTTCATTTTGCTTCTTTTCTGGATCATGTCTGATTTTGTGCCTGCAATTAGTTGGTTGCCATTACATGTTTCTGTCTTAACTCTGTTCCTGTTGGACGGTTTTGACTATGGCACGTTTAATGTGGCGTATTCAATAAATCAATAAATGAAGTACTATTAGTCAGTTCAGACCGAAGGATTCTGTTGTTTTTGACATCTAACTTCAAACGATCAGAGCTTCGTATAGTGTTAACCTTTGCAATAAACTGAAGGATAAAGAACGGCGTTACTCAATCTCTTTTGGGATGAGCCAGGCATTCTCCTTCTACTGGATGTCGTGGAGCGATTTGAGTGCGTATTTGGGCATACAATGACTTGCAGTGGCCAGCCGATGAATAAGTCGGCGCTTTATCGTTCCCAGACACGTCTGATTCCAATTCACCGACCCCGGAGGGACGGAAGTCTTGGTTGGCCTGGGCGGGATATCCGAACCAGGAACCCGATATCGGGTGTGCGCGACAGTCGGCACCTCCTTCTACTACGCTACACGCTCCCTTTGCACAGATAGAACTCATTAACTGTGGGAGTACATTGTATACATCCTGCTCTACATGCCTAGATGATTTTCCCACTTAAGCATTCTAGAAAATTGGATAAAATAAGGCTGTAGAAGCTACATGTCTATAATTCAGAAGAATGAAACCGTAATTTTGAAATTCGATTTCTACAGCTTTTGCATGAATGCATTTAGTGGCGTGTTATTTTGCGTTCCCGATCGAATGGATACATTTGGTGCAGTTTGTTTGTTTCGGTGCAACAGCTGTTCAACGGATTTTCGTACTTTGTCTTTAGATTCTGATCAACATGTTCTGCTCTTATAGTCAGTTTGTTTACTAGATTCCATGTTGAATACTACCAGCAATAAGTCATCATATACCAGATCATATTGTTTATGAGTGACCTGGAATCTTCACGATTGTTCTAGGGTGCTACAGTTCTCCTACGATTTTTTCCCAAACCTTTTTATGCTGCTGGCAATAACCAGCTTTAAAAAATCTCGTTATTTACCACTAAAGAAAGAAGACAGAGCCAGCTGGTAGTATTAACACTCCATTTCCCATTTATCGAGACCCCGGATTGTAGAGCTAGACTCAGTGATCTTCTTCCTTTCCCTTATGCAAGGGACTCGTCATTATATTTGCGAGGGGCTCGTCATTATATTTTTTGGATCTTCAAATTTTGGAAAATTATTTTCACCTTGTTCTCGCCAATAGTCATCTGGACGATAGTGCATTTTGGTAAGGCTTGGGCCACTTTATGGGTCTCTCAACATCTCTAATTTGAAGAGTACTGCTTCGTTACCTTACTGCTGAATTTTTAATACAAATTCTTCCTAACATAGCATCTAGATTTTGTTTTGATTTTTTTTCAGCGCTTCTGCTGTGGAAAAGGCTCGATAACATCGAAATCGAGCTTATGGATCCCACAAAAAGTGGACTAAACTCTTCTTCAACTTTTGGAAATGTATGTTTTATACAATTTCAAAATCGCATTTCATTCTCTACCTATTACTTCCAAAACCTCCTATTTTCGCATGGATAAAAAAAAAACTATATAAAGGGGAGAACTTTCAAAGCACGGAAACGGTGGAAACTTTCGGTCCGATCTAACACATGTTATGCATTAAGCTTTAGCGCACTTTTCTGTTATTTTTCTGCTGTGAATACCTCGCTATGTAAATGGCTAGCTCCTAAGGTTCGGACTTGTGTTCTCGTGGTCAGGTAATAGCTAGAAGGAATTTTATGAATATTTTACAGCTGTAGGTCTCAATTCATTTCTGCTTTACTGTCAAAGTGACGTCATTTAATAAATTCGTGGCCGTTATAGTGAACAACGGTCTTTCTATGATAGTGTTAATTAAAAAAACACTTTAAATCTCTATGACACCTGAATAGGATGCGTGAAGCGCAGTCGCAGGAGGTGCCGGCCGTGCACCCGATACCAGGTTCCTGGTTTGGATTTCCGGCCCAGGCAAACCAAGCCTTCCATCCCTCCGGGGTCGGTGAATTGGTACGAACTTGTCTGGGAAGAACTTGTTCATCGGCTGATCACCACAAATCAGTGTATGGCCAAATACGCGTTCAAACCGCCTCCACGACATCCCGTAGAAGTAGAATGCGCTGGCGCATCCCAGAAGGGATTGAGTAACGAAGTCCTTTATCCCTTTTCTAACCTTATGACACCTAGAAGTTTGCCGGTGCTCGACTGTCAGCAGCCATGACGTGTGGCCTCGATGTTGTTGTGCATTCGCAAGGCTCTTTGCTGAAGCGTGTGAACGGGGTTCATGTTGGGGTAGCTATGACGACGTTCACTGGAACGTCTTAGTTGGATTCACGGAGATTTGCTCGTGTGATGCGATGTTGCTGCTTTCACATGCTCTTCTATGACGAACACCTTGCCTATAGTCGACGATCATGAAAACTGGACGTTTTGCTTCTGCAGTTTGTTTCAGTATAGCTCTATTTCCAGTCGGTGCTTGATTTGACTAATTCGTCGTGAACTTTCGGCGTGACGAATGTCTGTTCAATAAAAATAAAAATATGCGATTATAATCAAATTAATAAATAATAAATAGAATAAATAGAATTAAATATACCACTTTCAAGTGAATTTTCAATGCAAAGTGGACATTTTCAATGCCAGCTGAACACTTCTGAGACCCCATCTTCCAAATTGAGCGTCCTCATTTAACAAGACGCTCTCCCAAAGAAGCTTTTTATGACTTTCTTAGGTAACTTATAACTTACCAGCTCCAAAAAACTGAACAGAACGCTCTAAACATTGTAAAACTTTATTTTCTTCTTTTCTAGGAAAAATAATGAATCAGGGCTACTTTAAAATGCAGGGAACTAGCATGTTTTGGGTATTTCAAAAGAAAAATCCCGCCATGCTCTCGCTCAGCACATTTCAGGTTGCCTTTGATTGATCGCAAAAATTCTGTTTGCTTGGACACTGGCCTCCGGTACAAAGACAACAATTGTGGAAAACAGATATATCTTCACTTCGCAGTTTTAAGTAAACAACATTTACACTACCAATCAAATGAGCTAGACAGGTGCACGGCGCAATCTATTTTTAATTAGTTAACAATGTCTGCTTTCCTGCACATTGAAGTAAACATTGATCCTTGTTTTTCTATAAAATACCAAGTTTATAACACGCCTAACACTGTATTCACTTTTTGGGATGTGAAATAGAAAATTTCTCAGAACGTAGTAGTAAGCGTTCATACCAGTGTCTTTTTTTTTGCAACTAAAACTCTAACTAACTCCAAACTAGAGTTTTAACCGCATCAAAACATGGTTATGAGATCGTACAACCTCAAGGTCAACCTCATGAGACCTAAAGAAAACGAATTGAATGCAGCAGTAGATTTTCCAAAGGCAAGAATTTATTTTGACCCAGAGTGTATTTGTTTTAATCTGGAAGACACTCGTTTTGATTTGGAAGATGTGCAGTTTTGTTTCAGAAGTGTTCGGTTCGAAAAGTGTCCAATCAGCTTTGTAATTTATTGAATATGACGTGAAACCCTTGACATCATCGGCACTGTCCAGAGATGGTTCAAAAATAACGTCTGCTAGAATTATGATCCTCTTCTCAAAGCGTTCCAATGATCTGCAGCTGCTCATGCTGAATACGGCATTGCAATAACAAATCTTTCATGGAAGGAATTTGCCATAGTGCACGTGTTCTTGGACACACTTGCCAATACGTTGACAGCTTTAGGTGAATTACGCAGGCATTTTGTTCCGTTACCTCAGTTCCCTTTGGTACATGCCGGGAATACAGGGTGCGTAAAAAGTATTGACGCACTAAACGTAAACGTTAAGTAACAATACATCATAAAATCTAATAAGTTTATATACAAAATGTCAATAATAATCTAGCGAATAGAATAGCATCACTTGTATTCTATATGGGCTTCTTTGCTGCGAATGCAGGGCGAAGACGACGAGGAATGCCGGTGCGCCGCAAGTAGTCCACGTCGATTTCGTTCCATGCTTTAACCTTCAGTGACTTGATATCTTTGTGCATTCAACATGTAGAAGTGTTACATACTCTTCAAGCACCTCCAAAGTGCTAATTCTGGCGGAAGGCTCGCTGCAAGGAAGGCGCATCCGGCCAGTATCATGGTTTGCGCATTCATCACAAGCGTCTCTCGTTTTCGTGGATACAGGAGTGAAGATAAGTCAGTAGAACTATCTCTATCGATGTCCTAAAGAAGCAACTGGTTCCTCGGCTCGAATCCCACCTTGACAGCAAGCCGCGTTTCTTCCAGCAGGATTAGACTCTTGCACAGAGTCAAGGATTCTTCAGGTCTGGTGCCGCGCCAACTTGAAGGACTTCATTTCGGCAGAGGAATGACCTCTGTATAGACCGGATTTGAATCCGCTGAATTACTCTATATGTTTGGGGAACAAGGCTTGCGCTACTTCCCAGAAAAGTATGAAGTCAGTGAAGGATGATCTGGTCAAAGCATGGAACGAAATCGACGTGGACTACTTGCGGCGCACCGTCGATGCCTTTTCTCGGCGTCTTCGCCCCTGCATTTGCAGCAGAGAAGCCCATATAATATACAAGTGATGCTGTTCTGTTCGCTAGATCATTGTTGACATTTTGCATATAATAAAAAAGGATAAAGGACAGCGTTACTCAATCCCTTTTGGGATCCGCCACGCATTCTACTTCTACGGGATATCGTGAAAGCGATTTGAATGCGTATTTGGCCATACAATGACTTGCGGTGGCCATCCGATGAACAAGTCAGCGCTTTATCCTTCCCATACAAGTCTGGTACCAATTCACCGACCCCGTAGGGATGGAAGGCTTGGTTGGCCTGGGCGGGAAATCCGAACCAGGAACCTGGTATCGGGTGCAGGCGACAGTCGGCGCCTCCTCCGACTGCGCTACATGCCTGTTTTGTATATAAACTTGTTAAATTTTATAGTGTGTTGTTATTTCTAACGTTTACGTTTAGTGCGTCAATAATTTTTCCGCACCCTGTAGGAAGGGCGCGGACTTTCGTAACTGGCAGCCTTCCCCTAATCATCACAAAATTGGATGTCCTTCTGCAGTTGAGGTCTACGTCACCATGCACAAGTTATTCTCTTTAGAACGTTATGGACAGGCTGTATTGACTTTGCGAAAGGTTAATTTAGGACAGGAAGAGCATTTCCTTTAAAGTGTTTTTCTCTGAGTGATTTGAAGCCCATGTATGTAAAAAACCATTGTACAATTGTTTCAGCAGTACTGTTAGGTGAGGCGATAACAATAGCGATTGGTTCTGCAGTTTTTTACAGACTTATTAATGTACTGGCCCCGTGAAAGCGTAGTCCGAGGAGGTGTCGGCTGTTGCGCGCACCGAAACGTGGCTCTTGGTTCGGGTTTCACATCTAGGTAAACCAAGCCTCCCATCCTGGGGTATACGAATTGGTACTAGAACTGTCTAGAATGGATAAAACACTGACTTGTTCATCGACTGGCTACCACAATTCACTTTTTAGGTCAAATGCGCATTCAAATCGCCTCCACAACACACCATGGAATTGAAATGGGCTTAGCAGCTTAAAAGGGGCTGAATAACGCCGGTCTTTATTCTTTTATACTTTAGCAGATATTATCAATTTTTTTCCAGTTTCGACTTCCACAGCCTTTACACTCCTTAAAAAGCATTGTTGTTAAACACTTGTTGCTGTTCAACACCAATGTTGATTTTGTTAATTATTTCAAATGTGTTATAATGTATGTTCCTGCTTTAATATGTCATTCATCACTCTTGGTTTTGATGCTCTTTACTGATGCAAGCATATTAGCTAACAAGGGTTCCCATGAAATAAAAAAATATATACGCATTTGGGCGCGTATAGCGCAGTCGGAGGAGGCGCCGACTGTCGCGTGCACCCGATACCAGGTCCCTGGTTCGGATTTCACGCCCAGACCAACCAAGCCTTACATAGCTCCGGTGTCGGTGAATTGATACCAGACTTGTCTGGGAAGGGCAGAGCGCTGACTTGTTCATCGGCTGGCCACCCCAAAGGCCACTTTTACGGCATATTTAGCCATTTTATGGCCAAAGTCGCCTCCACGATATCCCGTAGAAGTAGAATGCGTGGCGCATCCCAAATGGGATTGAATAACGTCGTCCTTTATCCTTTATACGCATTTAAATTGCCTCCATGAAGTTCACTAAAAGTAGTATCCCACAAAGGAATTAAGTAGCGCCGCGCCATCCTTTATCCTTTGTCCTAACTAGTGACCGAATCTGAAGTATTCAATATAGTTTAAGAAAAGAGACTCAACAGGAATTCTTATTCAAATCTGGGATTTGGGATCAGTCCTAATCCGAGGGGGCATATAGTGATTTGCGTCTCGAATTCCTTACTTGAGCTTCTTCGACAGTCTCAGCTGCTGTCCCATTATGCGTGGGTTTTATTTAAATTCAGGAACGCAACGGACACTTTATGGTTGCCCTCTCCGGATTAGGAGAGATTCAGGCATTTGGTGTAGAGTGCTTGACCATAGTGTGAAACAAGGTTCTGATGTTTGAGAAGTGAAGGCAATGATTTGAGCCCTACGTCTATCATCATCTATAGTTTTGTTCAAACTGGAGCAAAAATTTAAGCATTTTGTGTTCAAATTCCATTTTTAATAATTTTTCTGAGCGCTATCGCAATGGCGCGTGTGAGAATCACGTTCTGCTGAAGCTATTCTTGTTCTATAATCTCTTATTATTCAGCCTTGTTTTGCTTTTCGTTCGTTATCATGTTCTGGAAGCGATAGAGAGTGACGTCTGCGGTAGGGCGTGGTTCCGTTCTTTTTTATTTCGTTCTTATGTTGACTGTTTACTGTGCGTATTCCTGGCTTCCGGTGCAAAACTGAATTTCATTTTAGACCTGAACTTTTAGCTCGTGTGCGGCCATTATGGTAATCCCTTCCGATTATTGTCAAAAAGCTCACCTTCCCTGTAATGAAAAGCGTAGGCGCTAAAAAAAAGAAAACCATTTTCTACGTCACGTTGTATTCATCACATGCACGGGAAGAACCATTTCACTTATTCAAACTGCTTTCTTTTAATTATTAAGTATAACCTACCTGTATGGGGCTATACTATGGGCGGCTATACAATGTAGTCCGAGGAGGCGCTGACTGTCGCATGCACCCGATACCAGGTTCCTGGTTCGGATTTCCCGCCTAGGCCAACCAAGCTCTCCATCCCTCCGGGATCGGTGAATTGGTACCAGACTTGTCTGGGAAGGTTAGAGCGCTGATTCGGTCATCGGCTGGCCACCGCAAGTCATAGTATGGCCAAATAAGTATTCAAATCGACTCCACGATATCCCGTAGAAGTAGAATGTGTGGCACATTCCAAAAGGGATTGATTAACGCCGTCCTTTACCCTTATCCTACATGTGTGAAACCTGCTTGTATGATACTTTGACAATGATGATTTTCTTGCTAGGTGTACTGTACGGTGGAAGAGGGACCTAGGATCTATCCTAGTCGGAGGGGTGGGGAGGGGACAGTAGAAAAACGAAACAATAACAAACACGGCGGTATCTCTTTTTAGAAAATTACAAAAAGATACGTTCATAGTTTAGTCTAGCGTATCGACCCTGAAAAATTAGATCACTTGCAATTTTGTCGCCGTTTTGAAATAGGAAGAGTGAAGTGTCTTTCCCTCATTCTAGGCTAGATCCGAGAATGTATTTACAGGGTGTCTCAAAAAATGTATACACTGTTTGAAAGGTGATAACTTTGCTCACAGTAAAGATACTAAAGAGGTTAAGAGCTCATATGAAAGCACAGGAAATTTTCTGACATATGAACGACATGGAGTGCACCATGCGCTCGTCTGAAACGTTGCGCTTTATACTCGATTGATTGTGTTTTGCTTGAATACTTGTTATAATTTCTCCATAAAGTATCCGTATCAACAGATTTGTGCTTCTTTTTATGTTTAAAACTTGAAAACACACCAGTGCTTGTGAAATATGCAGGGTAGCCTGAAAAAATGCAGATGCTATTTGAAGGGTTCAACATTGCTGCTAGTAAAGCATTTGAAGACGTTTGAGACTCGTATGAAAGCAAATGGTAACGAGATGTCTGCGGAGTGCAAACAGTCAAGATTTCGCCATGCTTCCACCTGAAGCCATGCATTTCACACTCGACTGATTGTGCTTGGGCAGAATGCTTGTTACAATCTTGAAATAAGCACAAATCAGTCGACACGGCCACTTTCTGAAGAGATTACAACAAGTATTCAATCGAAACACAATCAATCGAGTGTGAAACACAAAATTTCAGACGAGTGCATGGAGCATTCCGTACCGCTCATATGTCAGAAATTTTCGATTTTCTTAAGCTTTTATATGAACCCTTAACTTTTTTAGTAGCTTTATTGTGAGCAAAGTTATCACCTTCCAAACAGTGTATACATTTTTTTGAAACATTCTGTATTTGTTTATTTATTTATTTATTCTACATCAACTAAATAATGTGCTAAAAACAAAACACTATGGGCACAACACAACAGTGCCATGCAGGAATTGTAGTGTAGCTAAAAGATGCCCACAAACATGTATCTAAATTCCTACAGTAGTTGAATTGATGACTCAGCATTAAATAACAGCAGATGTTTTTTTTTTCTTCAATAATGCATTCGGAGTTGCTATCCAAAACCACGTGCCTCTGAGAACAACTATAATAGTTTGAACTGTGGAACCAAGATAGTTAATCAAGTTTCGGCTGAGGTTTCAGCGCAACCGCTTCCTTCATTGTTCAACGTTATGCCAAAACTTGACGATAGTCGAAACATGGATTATGCTTTTTTGCAGAACATTTCGCCAGGAATCTTTCGATAACAGAAACTGCATTCATTCGAGAAAAAAGACACGAATACGTGACAAGCGGACACACTTCAAATTATAGGGCGAGAAATGGAGAACTTAAAAAAAACGCGTGGGAAACACCAAGTTCCGCAAATTATGAATAAGGACCTCTGAATTTTTTGCGATGACAAATCAAGGAGTAACCATTCTCTTTATCAAACTACCCACTGTTGTAAAACGGACACACTTTGGAAACCGTCTTAGCCAAACGGTGTGAAAACTACCTGCCTATATACCGCCTCCGTCATTGGTGTTTTTCAAACGAATTTTTGCAGTTGTTAGAAGCGCTTCAGTAGTTCGAGAACAAATTCCATCATTTCGTTTTCGTGACTATTGCTCTACTCAACAGGAAGGCTCCAGTTTATTAAAGCTCCTGTTTATGATGACCTCCCAATCTAGAGGTTTACGAGCCTTCTTGAAATTCTGCAAGTAACTGTTAAAGAAAGCGAAAGTCGTTTTTTCTTTTCGCAATCGGTAGATCTAGGCTTCCTTGACTGGTTTTTTAGAGAGGCAATAGTACACGTTGCGTAGATACTATATTACATTATGTTCGTTTTCGTTATGTGTATTATTATTTATGTTCGTTTTTTTATAAAGCGTACTAAGAAGTGCAATACGTAAATGAATAAATAAATAAATAAATAAATAAATAAATAAATAAATAAATGTGCTTTTGAGAAATTTCGTCAAACGAATGAGTGAACGAGCAAAATCGATATCGAAAATTTTCGAGCGTATGAACGAACGAATTTATTCGCTCATCAATTCTTTCGAATGATCGAAAATCGAATTAGTCCATCCCATCTTTCGTTTATATTCGAATAGTCGATTAATTTGTTCGAATCAGGTTAGAGCTTGAAGATTAGAAGTTTATTCCATATTCGATTAAAATCAGTCGATTGTTGAATAAAGTTGAAACATTCGATTTTCGAATAATATTCGAATATGGCTCCCTTTCGATATTCGAATTCGAGCGAATATTCGACTTTTTAAACTATCGATGTTCAGTTCAAACGACTATTTGAAAATCTAGAAGCATCGAATATTCGACTATTCGAATAAACTATTCGAATGTATTCGCTCGAGCACCACTAGAATACTACTGGAACTACTCTTTTAAACAGAATTCTCATTAAAGGTACCACATTCGCCACATTCTATTGAATTTCGAATGTCACCAAGTTCGTTTCCTTTATCATTGTTCTCAGCACAATGTTTTCTTCTTCTCTACGCATCTTAATCTTTACCGAGCTCGCCACTTATAACCATCACAAATTTCTCACTTTATACCTGGATGACTCTCTTCTTTTTCAGAAGACCATGACACGAATAGTAGCGCTAGTACCAGTATGGTGTTGGCTGTTAGAACACACATCAGCAGGTGAGCTTCACGGTCATGCATGAAAATTCAGAATAGGGCTACAGTGGCTTATCTGACGCTCCATTCGACAACGGTCGGACTAGGCCTCCTTTTCAACGATCGCTGCAATCGTTTCGTTTAGAGATGTCGCAGGAGAAGATACTAGATGCCAACTCCTCAGAAGAACAGGCCGAACATGCGAGCGACTTGTTTCACATCGACTTCAGCCATACTGGACATCCTCTCGCCATATTGACGTCGATTCTGCTGATTCTACTGATGAAAATAGGTACAGCAGAAGTTCATTGTATTTCTCCGATTGTGCAAGCCTTTATAAAGTGGATAGGTTTTCTATAAGTGCATAGGATTTGTTGAAATAGCGAGAAAAATCAAGCGAATGCTGAATACTATAGTTATGCCTTTGAGAAGTTTTATCGAACGAATGAACGAACGAATAATTCGATGTCGAAAATTTTCGAGGGATTGAACGATCGAATTTATTCGCTCATCAACTTTTTTCGAATGATCGAAAATCGAATAAGCTCCTTTTTTTTATTCCAATAGACGAATAGTCGGGCAGTTTGCTCGAATCAGTTTCTGTGGTTAAAGATTAATTTTATTCGAAATTCGAATAAAATCATTTGATTTTCGGATGGTGTTGAAATATTCGAATATGGCTCCCCTCGATGTTCGAATTCGAATGAATATTCGACTTCTTAAAACCATCGATGTTTGAATTCGAACGAATATTCGAAAATCTAGAAATATCGAATATTCGACTATTCGAATATATTCGTTCGAGCACAACTATACCGGATAGGTTCCGGAATAATGGCCACCATTCCGTAGAGGGCGTTACGCACTATACTTCGGACATATTCGAATTTATTCGAACGAATATTCGAATAAATTCGAATATTCTAATACTCATTATTCGAACATTCGATGAGGCCCAAAATTCGAAAATATTTATTACTCGAATATTCGGCTTTTCATGAAACCGAACATAATCGATTATTCACTTATTCGAACATTTTTTGCCAGGACACAAGTATTCATAGGTAATTAGTTCCACTATTATAGTTCGGATCGAATTAAATAATTTCGAACGAATATTTGAGAATATTCATTATTCGAATGTTCGATGAGGTTCAAAATTCGATTATATTCATTATTATTCGAATAATCGGTTTTTCATGAAACCGAATATATTCGATTATTCGTTTATTCGAAAAAAAATTTTGGAAGGACACAAGTATATTACGCACGCCCGGCGGCGACCAATTGCAGAATCACTCACCTTGCACTGCTACGTTATGTGCTTCAATTTAATGAACAGAAGAACGCAACCACCTTCCTGTGATTGGCCGGAGAGATTGACCAACCATGGCGTTGGCTATTTTCCCGGAAAGTACCCTATTCACGCAATTATTTTTCATTGACTCATCCATATTCTCCTCCTATCCTGCGTTCCATTTCCATTTGCCCAGCCGTTTTGGTGCCGTCATCCACTTCCTTGTTGGTGCTTGATCTGCCTCATCGTTAAGCGAGTGGCCGCCGAAGCGGACGAACGGCAAACCATCCCTTTCTTCTCTTTTTTGTTTCCTCCTCGTTCATTTCGCTCTCGGTTCTCTCCCGCTGCAGCGTTTGCCTTTGTGACTTTTATGACAACTTTTCCGAGCCTATTATTCATTTCGCAGCGCTGCCAATCGCTCGGCATGTACCGTTTTCGGTGTCGTAAAACCTGCCGCCATAAAACCCACTTTTTGCAAAACTCCTTGGTGGTCATCGAAAAGCGATCCGTTCTCGTGCGAAACTTCAGAGCATAGAATGCCCACAATCAAGGACAGAAATCCTCTATTGGTGTGTTCTTCTTGTAGGAGTTGACCCAAGATTGTTATCCACTTTTTTATTGGGTGAATTTCGCCTTCTTCAGAGCCTGGAATAGTCGGAAACATCTAAAACACTGCCACCCAGAGATCGACAATATCGATCGATAGGGTGTGATTGATCAATGTTTATTGATTGCGAATTCTGACCAATGCCAAGCATATCCAAATGATTCTCTCCTGCTCTTCAACACTGGTCAAAATTCAGCAAAATCAATCGATGATGGTCATTCAGTCGATCAATATTATTTATTTATTTATTTATTTATTTATTGATACGTCAAGAAGACGTGCTCCAAATTTGGGAAAAAAAGAAAGAGAAAGAACCATATGCAGGAAAGGATAATCGAGAAAAGAGAGCTATTAAAAAACAACAACAACAATGACGATGAATGGCAGTGGCCTTTCATATTATTAACTCATTGTAGAGCTTGTTCATTGGCTATCGCATTCACATGCTTCCTTTTTAATGCTGTCAACATAGAAAAATCGATGAAACCGATCGATACTGTCTTCTCGATAGTGTTTACTTGTCGTGAAGCTTTTCACGATTTCCTCCACAAATACTTAATCCTCAGCAGGTCGATGTATTATTGATTAAGATGTGAAACCCGCTTAGAGTCTAACGGACGATCGGACAGATGGAAGGAGAAAAATAAATAGTCCTTTTATAGATTTTTCCAACGTGTAGATCAGGTCCAAAATCAGAGCTAAATTCGTGGGCCAACAACTATAAAACGATTTGAAAAAAAAATACCTTTGACGATATTGGCGATTATTCAGCCTACGCAACGAATTACATCTCAGAGGCTAAATAGTGATCTAAAGTAGACAAATTAGTCAAGTGGGTTGACATCAGTTGGCGACTGCAGGTTTTTTTTTTTGAAATTAATTCAAATCGGGGATGAATCTAGGATTAAGTTCCCAGTACGACGACACTAATGCCCTCTATTTTTAGTTCTCGCCCGGTTTCATCGAGTACCGCATTCAGTGCTCTTGTTGTTCTTTGGAATAGTTGTCGGCTTCTTTCTCTCACTGATTTTCGAAGATGAAGTGAGTTCTTCGTTTCTTACTTTTCTTCTCCTCAGTGCATATTCAATTATTTTGCAGATATATCTTCGACCGTCATGGTTCTTCATCTATCTGCTGCCGCTCATAGTGCTTGAAGCGGGATATTTTTTGAAAAACAAGCAGTTTTTTCGAAACATCGGAACAATATGTACCTATGCAGTCATTGGCACGGTATTCAACACTGTTTGCATAGGTACGAGTGTGTGGATTTTACTATATATGCAAGAGTTAGTTATTCTTTCTGAACGTCGGCGCAAAATTAGCGACCGCTCAAAGAGCTTCGCATTTCCTAGAGAGAAAGGTCGATTATCGATTTTACTAGGATACACTGTTTATGGTGGGAACCATGAGGATATGATAGCTGTTGCATGGACTTAGGCGATATCGTTCAGCTTGTTAATTTCGATTGTCACTATTGATTTTTGCATAGAGTTGAGCTTTGCGGCGGGAAACACAGGTGCTTACCGGCCTCTGGACAAGATTTCGGCAAGTAAACAATATCGAGAAATAAGGTCCTGTTCATACTTCTCGACGGCAGCGACAAGCGCGACAAGAGCGACTGGGGCGACGGACATGGTGTGGTGTACGTAACTGCACCACAACGTCCTAAAACTTCGTGGCCTAAAATATCAAGTGAATAGAGGTCTTCACGTCTAACTTCAACTTCAATTGCATTAGTTTTTGGAAACTGAAACAGACACAAGCAAACAGTTATGTATATTAGTAAAAGGTTTCCGGAAACTGAGACAAACACAAGCAAACAGTCATATCTTTAGTCAAAAATGTTGTTAGAAACTGAAACAGACAGAAGCGAACAATCATATTACCTACATCGTCAATCTGGCACTCAAAATAGACATAAAAGCCCTCCTTACCTTTGTATGAACAACGTCAGAACAGGAATCGTTTCCCTCCAGCACTAGTGCGCCTTCCAGCAGTAGTGCGGTGTAATTACGTATTCCACACTCCGTTCGTCGCCCCAGTCGCTCCCGGCGCCGGCGCGAAGTATGAACAGGCGACAAGAGCGACAAGAACGACAAGAGCGACGCCGCCGGCGCTCGAGTATAGGCCCATGCACACTTCTGCGACACCGCGGCGCGGCAAGTGGGGCGACGGCTACCTCCGCGAAATCCGGCGGTCGCGGCGCAGTCGCGTTAGAGCATTGTTATAGGCAACGGGACCGACGTCCCGTGCATGCCGCGCCGCCAGGAATGATTTGAACCATTCCAGCCTGCGGCACTCAGCGCGGCGTCGCCTGCGATAGCCGCCGCGACAGTCGCAAGAGTGTGCATGCCCCCACCTGCGGCACCTGTCGCAGTGTCGCGCCGCTGCCGTCGCGGCCCTATGCTTCATCATGGCCGCGTCGCGCTGTCGCAGAAGTGTGCATGGGCCTTATGAACACTTTTCGGCGGCGCGTGCTCGGTTTTAATCGATATGCATGTTTTGCACGGGTGACGAGTCGCTCTTGTCGCGAAGTATGAACAGGCCCTAAATGTCGTTCGACTCCATTGTCTGCAGCTAGAGATAACCCTTGGTGTAAAATTCGCGCTCATTCTATGGGCGCTGGACGGACTTTAGAAGAGAAAATATTATTGGTCAAAGTACCGATCGATTTATTACTTAATCGATTATTTCAGCCTTTATGTTATTCCTTCTGCGCGGCGTGTTCTCCATGCCGTTGACAGTGTTGGAGATTCTTATTTTCTCAACGATAATTTGCGCAGTAGATCCTGTAGCGGTGCTGTGTGTCTTTGAAGACATACATGTCAACGAATTGCTGTACATCTGCGTTTTCGGTGAAAGTCTGCTAAATGACGCCGTCACCATTGTGAGTTTCTTTCCTATTTATTTATTTATTTATGATTTATTCATGACACTCACGCGTAAAACAAATGAAAAAGGAACAAGTTCTACTACAAAAAAATCATGACTGCAGCCAAACGTGAATAAGAGGCACTCGTAACTCTGGGAACAGCATTGTACAGATTTTGTTAACGTCAACTTCTTGAAAGCATACATGGATAAGGGTCGTTTAGTGTGCACGTGACGTGCGACGCGATGTTATGGTAGGGCTTCATATCGATTGCGCGACGTGATGAATCGATTTGGGAGTCTATCATAACACCGCGTCGCGCGTCGTGTGCACACCAAGCGATCCATAAGTACAGGAGATTTTCATTTTCCGCAAGCAAAGATCATAACCCAATCACTGCTTCTGATAAAGAGGTAAAGGATCACATGGCAGTATTAGGAAACTTGGAAAGTCTCCAGACATCATTGGGGAACTTTCCCGGGTCGTGTACGCGGAAAAGGTTATTGGCCACGCCCAGGGACCATTACCCAACAATACCACTTCCACCTCATTCCTGACGTAAGTCAAATATAAGCCTTCACGCTCAGGTGCTGTATCAAACAATCACCAACATTCTGATAAGTGGACCAGAGCGGCTGGGTACAGCGATGTACATACGTTCGGTAGCGCAGTTTGGCACTGTGGCCTTCGGTGGAACCACTATGGGAATTATTGGCGGCCTATCAACAGCTCTCGTTATGAGGTAAGCACTGCTTATTTTGTGGGATACTAGCCTTTTTAATAGAGAAATCCCTTTCTATGAATGTTGGCAAGAAAGCTCGCATGTTGCGAAGGTGAGCAGCATTGGTAGGTAGGAGCGCTCCAGCCAATAATAACCAAACAGAGTACGGACCGAACACATGCCAGCCTATCAGGGTACCGAATGTACACGCCCTCTCTGAATGGCACGCCCATTCAATGCGGTCTGATTGGATGGGGCGCTCCCATCTCCCAAAGCTGCCCGTCTTCGCGACATATACCGAAAGTTCCTCCTTTAATAGGTTGGGAAACGTATCATAGACTGAAAGTGTACCATTTACGTAAGCTCGCATGAGTGGGTGGTTTTTTGTGAATAAGTCTAGTCTACACGTATTTCAAAAAAGCGGTTTCGGGGTCAAACCATATATATATTGAGCGGGATTTCTTGTTTACTTTTTTGTGAAAAAGATGAAAAAGTGCCTGTCATATCCCGTAGAAATAGACCGGCTTTATAAAATTAGAAACTATTACAGAATTCTCGCGAATCATCAAGCGGTTCTTCCATTGATGATGGTACTAATGCCTTATTTCTTCTACCTGCTTACGGATTCATTCCATCTGTCCGGAATTTTAGCGTACGTTTTTGTTTTCCGTCTGGCAACGTCGTTATATAGGCATTTAATGAAAATACTTTTAGGATTGTCACATGTGGCATTCTTGTGAAGAATTATATGCGGGGTAATCTATGTGATGAGATGCACTTCACTGTCGAGTACCTCTACAAGATGGCATCCTCATTGTGAGTGCTTCTGAACACGTACTATTACACGTATCTAAAAATAAACCTCTATAAATTACGATTTCGAAACAAATTCATTTTCAGTTCGGAAAGCTTTATTTTTGTGTTTCTGGGCGTGTCTGTGGTGTCTTCGAACCACGTCTTTGACTGGTGGTTTATAACGGCAACCCTCGTAGGATGCTTCGTGTTTCGATTTCTAGGTACGAAGTTTTTAAATATCGATAGTAGGGGAGATTTCACGGTACTAGTCGTTAATGTGGCTTACATGAGAAGACGACAATGCGGCAGTCAATCACAACCAATCATAGCTCCGACCGAACACTCGCCCGCCAATCAGGGTTGCAGCTCCACACCTCCCTCCCTACTTTCTCGAAGCTACATTAACGACTAGTACCTATTCCACTAACCTAATTTCACATTTTTTTCTCAACGGCTGCAGCGTTGTGGCTCTGAAGGGTTGCTGTTAAACGTTTATAATATTCAGGTGTTTATCTACTAACATTTTTCCTCAATAAATTCCGCTACGAGGATGATCGGATTTCCTGCGTGGACCAGTTCGTCATGGCATATGGTGGCATACGAGGAGCTGTTTGTTACGGTAATTTTTTCAAAATAAAATTTGATGGTGCTGTGTTAGATATGCTCCGGCTCTGTTTCAACAAATTAAAGTATCCCCTGTACATTTACGTAGTACACTTACGAGGTGAATTTTAAAATGTAAAAAACGTTTCAAATTCTGCTTCCTTTTTGCAGCTTCTAATACACTAACTCCAGTAAGTACATCACATGATGGGACAAAAAACGCTTCAGAGAAGTCTTATCAGCTCTTGAGTCATCGCTCCCCGAGGGATCAGGTTTAATACCTACCTTCCAAGCCCTCTATCCCTTGTGAGGTGGTGTCAGATTTACCTGAATAGGATGAAATACTGTATTCTTCTGCATCGACTTCCCACTGCAGCTCAACTATAGGCTAAATGCACATTCCAATTGCATCCACTGCACTCCATAGAAGTAGGATGCGTGGCGCATCCCGCGCAGTCGATTAACATCGGTCTCTGCCCCTTAGACTGATTATCCTTTGGCGGTTGCATCGAAAAGAACAGCAGCACTGGATTATCCCCTCCGAATCCAGTATAGCACGCTATGATGGAGGAGGGCGTGTGTGGCCCAGTTGGCAGATGCGCGCGAACTCGCATGCACTCTGAATCAATTTTAGGTTCGCTTCTAGCCCATGCGAACCAAGCCTTCCATCCCTTCAGGCTTGGTGGACTGTCAGTGCCACCCTGTAGCGTTGAACGGCCCTTCACGATATTAGGTAGGTTCCAAAATATCGGTAGAAATACCGCTGGAGTTAGCCAGCCCCTTTTGAGATGCGCCACGCATTCTACTTCTGCGTGATCTCGTGGAGGCAATTTTGAATGTGTGGAATCTTAAGATTGTTGCTGATAAAAAACTTGGATCAATATTTTCAAAAAGGTAAAAGATAAGTGCCCACGTTAGTCAATTCTTTTTGGGTATACGCCATGCGTTCTACTTCTACTTGATATCACGAAGGCAATTTGCGTCCGTATGTGGCCATACAATGACCTTCGGTGGTCATCTTATAGACAAGACAGTGTTTTATCCTTCCCAGACAAGGTTGGTACAGACCAGGGGTGTGCGTAAATGAAATTTGAAATTTCGTAAATCGTAAATCGTAATTACGAAAAAACCGTCGTAAATCGTAAATCGTAAACCGTAAATCGTAAGAGTCACCTGAACTGTAGTGCAGTACAACTAAATTTCCTGAGGCTTTTTCTGCTAATTTTAATCAGATTTGATCCAATATTTATTTAACTGTCGTGTTACTTTCAGCTTCATCTGAACAGTTTTCTTACCGAACAATTTTTTTTCACGGCTTTCTAATAGTAAAACATCGTCCAAACCAAACTTTACACGTTTCAGAAAAGTCGAAAAAGCTGTAAATTCAAAAATTTTACTTAAGCCTATGCATGGCATTCCAACAAAAAGCTTGCATCGTTTGAATATTTATTATATTCCTAACTTACTACCAACTGTTTAGCTTGAATATAAATCTTGGATTTAGCAGAAACAACAGCGGAAAAATCGCTGTCAAAACCGAAAATTTAAAAAAAGTTTCGCCACTGACTAATGCGCCGGTTTCCTGCTCTAGCCTGCACCTGTAACATTTCGAAAACTTCATAACGCTTTCACGACACGCGCGATTTTCAGGTGTATGCCGCGTGGGACAGCTTTCCCGCGCGCTGATTATTTCTTTATTCTATTTGTATTATTTGTTAGGTATGAAAAACAGTAACAAATAAAGTTTTTCATGAATCATCTTGACTGTAGCTATTAGCGGACTCATTGATCAAAATTGTTGTATAGAATGTGTGATAATTTTCATTAACTATTTTTATGATGGTGTCCGACGACATCGTCGGACAATGTCGTGAAAGGGATAATATTGCTCTACCATTTAATGACTCCCAGCACTTGCACGGGCTACCCTTCGCCAGCTCTGTAACGAACGTTTGCTCCCCGAGAGCCTGCAGCATCGTAAGCGGATTAGATAGGCTGAATACGATAAGCTCAATCACATCACCGAAATTGGAGATTAAAGCTGTCAAAACCAGTTCGACCCATTCTTGAAGTGCTACGCGCTCGATTTTACCGCATTTTGCCTTTTTATGTCAATTTGCTCAACCCTATAAAGCACAATGCAAACCGATAGAACCATTGGTACATGTCGCGAAGATGAGCAGTATTGGTAGGTGGTGGCGCGCCAGCCAATAAAAACCAGAGCACACACCGAACACATGCAAGCCGATCAGGGTTCCAACTGTACACACACTCCCTCTCTGAATGACATGTCCATTCAATGCGGTCTGATTCGATGGGAGTTCCATCCTACAATGCTGCCCGTCCTCGCGACGTATAAAGAAACGTTAGTGGTTTATCCTTTCAACACGAGTGTAGCAACCCCCTAGACTCCGCTTGCAATCACGAATGATGTTCGATCGTGTATTTGTGTCAATTCTATTCGATGGGATTTACATGAATATAAAAAGATGAAGGACGGGTTATTCAATCCTCTTCGGGATGCGCCGCGCATTCTACTTCTACGGGATGTCGTGGAGGCGAGTTGAATGCGTATTTGGCCATACAATGACTTGACGTGGCCAGCCGATGAACAAGTCAGCGCCCTTCCTTGACAAGTTTCGTACCAATTCACTGACTCCGGAGGGATGGAAGGCTTGGTTGGCCTGGGCGGGAAGTCCGAACCAGGAACCTGGTATCAGGTGCAGGCGACAGCCGGCCCCTCCTCAGACTGCACCCCACGCGCCCACATGAATATATTATAAGCAAATTGAGTATACGTTATTACCAAACAGGGCACGGGTCAAAGAATACTCCCTCTCTTTTCTAAGAAACTGCCTCCAGTGGCTTCCTGTGGGCTGGAATGGAACAACCTTCGCCAGTAGGAATGCTATGTGCCTTGCTAGCTCTGGACCGGTAAAGGAGGACCCGAGCCTCCCCTGCCTTCTAGACATGAGCTTATCATACTATAGAAAAATCCGCTTACCGATGACTCATAAATTAGTCATAAAATCGGAGGAAAATCGGGAGAGGGGGGAGTTTCGGGCAGCGAAAGTAGCGAGAAATATACAGACGACTTTTACATGTCAATGGAACTTTAGCCCTGGAAGTAATCGAGGTCATTGAGCACGGATTTGAAGTATGTTTTTAAAGCGTTGATCACCATAATCGATATTGATCAAATTATCGATCAGTGTCAGTAATGGGAAACGAGGTCCAGTCACGTTGTGCCAGTAGTGCTGGACCAGTACAAGTAATGGGGAGAGGGGTGAGTTCTTTCGTCGTGCGACCAAAATATATTAGATCTATCGAAAATGTCCATTTTAGCCTGAGGTTGATCGTTTGAGGACGAGAATTGAAGGCGTCTGCAGTCAACCTGGCGCTAGAGTGTTTAAATATTGCCTTTTGTACTGCTAGGAAGGGGAAGAAGCTGGATAAGCAGAGCAGCTAGCTTGGTCTGATTCTCCTTAGCTTAGTGATACTGCAACATCGCGCGAGGGATGCCGATTGGCCTGTTTTCTATTATTGTATTGCGTTTGTTTCTCCTCTTGAACATGTCCGGTTCCAAATGGGAGCACTTTTGTCAATGTCAGTGAAATGGAAAAGTTGGTTAAGCGAAGAGAAAAGTCGGATTCGAGAAGCATGTGCACAGAACGATATTGTCTAACACTGTAATACATTAGATCATCAGAAATCAACCCTAAAGGGACGTGGGAATGAGCTACATATAAGAGGGGACCATTAGAGTGGGCACATCTTTATAGTCCCCTCAACATAAATTTGGTTGCCAGTTGGTTGTTGATCAAAGATCACATTTACGAAAATTTACGATTTACGACCCAAAATGTCGTAAATCGTAAATCGTAAAAAAATTGCCAGAAATCGCCGTAAATCGTAAAATCGTAAATCGTAAATCGTAATTACGCACACCCCTGGTACAGACTCATCTACTCCGTGGAAAGGGAAGACTTCGTTGATGTCGGTGGAAAATGCGAACAATGGCTGATCGATCGATATCGCTAACATATTAAGGTCCTGTTTATCCGTAGCCACATTGGGGTGATTTCAAATTGATCGACCCCGAAGAGATGGAAGACTTTGTTGGCCTGGATGGGAAATGATGTAAGATCCGAACCAAAATCCTGGAATCGGGTGCACGCCGCGTGTGGTCGGAGCCTCTTCCGACTGCGCTACCACGTGCCTAAAGGCCGCCACAGACTTCTGCGGCGCCGCTCGGCGGCGCCGCTGCCCTATGCTTAACCATAGGGCAGAGACGCAGAGCTCGCCTCCAGCGGCGCCGCCAGCGGCACCAGCGGCGTCGCTGGCGGAAATGACTTGAATCATTCCACCCGGCGGCGCCGCTCCAGCGTCTGTCTGTCTGCGCTCTGCGCTCTGCCCTTTCGCGGCGGGATCCAGAGCGGAGACGGTCGATGCGGGCGCGCGATCGTCATCGGGGCGCGTTATTGTTAAGCACCAGTTGGTCCCGACTAGAAACAGTACAGTGCCTCGCCGTCACCGCTCCCACTGATGATGAGTCAAGCCGCTGAGCGGCGCCGCTCAGCGGTGCCGCCGGTGCCGCCGGCCGGCCAGCGACGCCGCCCAGCGGCGCCGCAGAAGTCTGTGGCGGCCTTAAAACTCTATTGCAATTGCATAATCATTATTGACTGAACCACCTAATTTTATAAATTAATTTTTGCTATCTTTTTCAGGTTTGGTAATGTCCATCGATGAGAATCTGATTCCTGCAAAGCGAATGTTCGTCACGACAACATTAGCTGTCATCATGTTCACAACCATAGTGCAGGTAGTTGAGGATTATATCAGGGCTGCCTAAGCTCTCGAGAAATTGTATTTTACAGGGCACCACGATTAAGTCAATAGTTAATCTCCTAAAAGTGAAGAGAAGTCAGAAACCTAAGGAGAAGAAGCGAGTCTTCGACTACGTGGCCAACGAATTGAATAAGCATGTGATTGACTTCGTTGAAAATTTGACGAATCTTCACGGAGAGAACTTGGTACGCGTTTCGAACAGAGCTAGAACCCACGCGACTTCCACGCATGACATCTCTAACGAAGTCTCACCTCAGGTCTACCGTAAAATTCTGGAGTTCGACCAGTGCGTGCTGAAGCCGAAGCTGGTGGCGTACTACAGACCTCGCACAGCGAACATCATCGACCGTCACATGGAGATTGAGCTCACCGAGTTTGCCATGTCCGTCAAAAGAGGTTGGAGTTTGTACTTCTAGTTTACCTGTAATTGTAGTCGAGGGGCCTTTCGAGAATTGAAGCGGGCATTCTGATGCAGCTGCAGCTGCACTGTAATTGGAAGTTCTTAATTCTCGTATTATTGTCACACATCGAGTAGCTTCTTCCATGCTGAAAAAATGACCGCATAACTAATGTGAGAAAAAATTGAGATCGAATCTGGGTGTTTTGCTCAAATAAGGAAGACAAACAGCATTCAATGACGCATTCTGTTCATCTATTTTGTCACGGAGGAATAAAGGTCTTCATTTTCCCAAAACCACCTGAAGTTGCTTCAACTCAATTTTTAAAGGAGCACAACAATAAGAGAAAATGTAGTTCCGCCTAGTGGAGGGTTGAGTGCGTTGCACCACGGTTGGTAGGATCTGTCACGTGCACCCCGTTTCGATTCCTGGTTCGGATCCTGCCTAGGCCAACAAAGTCTTCTACCTCTCTGTTGAACTAATTCCAGAGTTTTTTTATGACAAAACACAGCCAGGCTTTTTGATTTGGCTCTCAAAAATCTTGGCTGTGGCCAAGTAAGGGAATAAGGTCAGGCTTGAATCAATGGTTGTTCGCCTACAACGGTAGTTGAACTAGTGTTCTGGAACCTGATCTAACGACTTTTTACTGCATATTTCACGTACAGATAATTCTACCAACCCATAGAACCCGATGTGATAAAGGGCTTGGATGACCGGAGCGAGAATCGAACGCAAAATCGATTCAAGGTGAATGCTATGAAGACACTCCTGCCGCTGTAACATATGCGCCCTCTTTCACAATAGCGTGCTCTATTGCTTTCAGAAGTCATGAATGAATCTTGCATAGTTCCCCTTTTCACCGTATAATGTAATCAATGCCAAAGGGCAAAGATCGACATTGATCGATCACGCCGGAATGCGCCATGTATTCCACTTCTACGTGATATCGCGGAGGCTGTTGTGTTTCCGTAATCAATGCGGTGACTTTCGGTGGCCCGTTGATGGAAAGTCAGTATTTTATTCCTCTCAGACAAGTCTGATTCCTCTCCACTAACCCAAAATGGATGAAAGGTTTGGTTGACCTAGGCGGGACTCGGACCAGCGAGCACGATTCAGGGTACATGCGACAGCAGGTGCTTCATCTGACTACACTACCAAACCCTATGGGAAGCCTGTATGCACTCAGCTTGCCTCCACGGTAGCTCACATGGGTAGAAAGCATGACACATCCCAAAAGGAGAATGAATTTAGAACTGAGAGAATTTGTGGAGTTTTTAATGCAGGCCCTACGAGCTCCTATTCTTTAAGCTGTAAATTCTATAATAGTACAGCTGAAACAGAACGCTGTTAATTAGATAGAAACTCATAAATGAGACAGATACTCTTAAAGAGGCAGTTCAGCTCTTCTGAAACTTACAAAAACAGCACATTTCGACACGAACAACGTTGTGGAAGAGCTGGTGTGAGCGAAAACCAAGCCAGCTGTAGGAACCTTAGCAGTTTCAAATCATTCTGTTACATAAAAAACGTAAACTAATAAAAATCGCACTTTTAGCAGGTGGATCGTCGTTCAGCGGAATGCCGACGAACAATTCCGTTTCCGAACTACACCTTCCGACGTCGAAGAGCGAGTTGTTCGCCGCAGGATTCGATCAGAAGTAGGCAAACGGACCGAAGTCCTACCTGGATAGAGCCACATCGGCAGACTGTCATAAGCAGCTTTCAGCTCTCTTATGCCACCTTGTGCTCCACAAATCTCTCTACCGCACCCGACGGTACCTCCAAAGCCCGAACCTGCTCCATCGGCGAGCATTCCGAGAAATACATCGGTCACCGGTCTCGTTGAGCAGGCGTTCGAAACCAGCGAACAGCAGAGGAATCAGGCTCGAGGAAAGGTGAGCTCACAGCGACTTCATCCGCCTTCCGTCATCAGATGCCTCAGGCCTGTCTTGTCATGTTTTAAAGATCGTAAAAATCCTAACTCGTCATCTACAGTGTATTTCTATCTACTGTTTATTGATTAATGTCATTACTATGCCATGCATTCACCCAGTATATTACGATGCTCGATTGATTGATAGCTTGTGGTCCATGTGAAACTCTAGAAACAGGAGGAATGTACAGGCTTCTGCGCTTGATAGTAGTGAGCCTTTATTTTGAATGGCATTATGCGAACTTGCTCCTAGAATCGGCTAATAACATTTGACTCCCAAGCATAAGGCGGGATTTATTCGTCGAGTTTCTTTTTTTACTTTGGGCGGGCGGCGTGGAGTTAGAAAATCCGCACGTATCGATTGGGTGGTGCAGACGATCGATATTGAATGAATTCATAACACCGCGCCGCTCTGCTGAGGGAGCATAAATCCCGCCTAAGAGACATTCTTAGAATTTCATGACTAAAAAATCAAAAAATAAAGCAGTACAGTGTACAAGATTTTTTAGGTAATCAAATTTGCATGAAATTCGCTAGCAAGCACATACGTTTTTTTTTGAATCACTATTCAACTGAACTTCATAACTATGTGAACGAGTGCGTGGCGCAGTCCCAACACACAGCCACGAAGAGAGTTGTGATTTTTTACTCTTTAAAAAATAGAACCCCAGCAGTTTTACTTTGTACGCCAAGGAGGTTTTACAATATATGGTATAATTCGTTCGCAAGGCTTCCTCTCTTTGATGTTTTACTTAATTGAACTTTGTAGTCGCTTGACTAATTTTTTTTTACTCTGTTCACTGTAGTTAGAAGTATAAGAGATGTACGGCCTTTCAAACGTCGTTTCCATTTGATTTGAGATACCCTAGAATCACTTAAAAATAAGTACGGACGAGTTTTCCAAGGCTGACAAACCCCGCGTGCGACGTAATATGCGCCAGTGTGCCGTAAGCTGACGCATATCACGTGAGTAGTGAAGCCTTAAGAAACAGCCGTGGTGTCGCATATATAATTCTTCGCTTGAAAAAACAGTTGAAAAGAACCCCAGCACTCTTTTTCGCATTAGGAAGTTCACCCAAAGTCCGACCGTTACATCCTTTGAAAGGCTGGGAAATGCATAATTCGGATCAGTTTGCGTGATCGCAACATGACAACTCGTCCGTACTTTATTACGTACGTTTAATAAGAATTTCCCATAATCAATCATCAACTACGATTAGTTACGATAGAGGCACTCCGCTATTGCTTACGAAACTGTAAGTACTAGACACTAGACATAGTCCTTGTTTTTACATATAGTCGTGTATTGATTCATTTCATTTTATTTTTGTTACTGATTTTCGAACTGTGCATTGATTCAGGCTCGCCGCTCTGTCTACAGTCGGCATTTGTTAGAGAAGGTGCCTCCGTCGCCTACACCAGTGACGGTACGTCTTCTGGAGGTACCTCCAAATTAGCCCTTCGTTTTACATCCAGTGGTGAATTCGTGGTGCAACTCTCTGAGCTGGTACATCGTTTACATCTTTACAGAATGAAGACGACGTTGCGTACGTGATGACGTTACCACACGGTGGAAAGAACCCTCGGTTAGCTCAGACAATTCGGCAGTTCAGCATAGCACTACGCGGTCAGTGAGGTTTCTAGTTCTAAATTGCTTCTGATTTCGTCCCCGATTGTCCTTCACTTCATCCTGCTCGTGTTTCAGATCAGAACCAGAGTAATGCTGCTCGTCTTTCACTGACTTCTCGTTTACAAGGCGTTGAAGCCTCGCACAAGCGTCCCACAGACCCACCTCGTGAGTTTTGCCACAGCCTTAGCGCCTATAGAATACAATTTTATGGAGAGTTAGCCTTTATACTTCTTATCAATTGGTGATTTTCAAAAAAATCGGTACAACTAGCCAGCGTGGCCTGCATGTGGCTGAGGACGTAGCAAATCAATCAGACCGCGTCGAGTAGGCGCGCCACGCAGATGGCGTGTAGGTCACATCAACGACAGTACCAAAAACACTTAATAGGCAGGGAAAATGCGAGAATTGTAGTAAAAGGTGAGAGTCGAAGAACGAAACGAGGGAACTCAAGAAGTCCGATGCCTCAAGTCGATGTGCGAAGCGTGTAATAGAATCGAATATGATTCTGTAGCTATTTGAAAAAATCCAACTAGTGCTGACTACTACTTCTAAAGATAGCTTCCGCTTTTGAACAACTTTCTGCTAGATTGTAATGCTTTAATGCTAGGTATTTGGCAAATAGGCGCGTGTAGCGCAGTCGGAGCGAGTGCCGGCAGTCGCGTGCACCCGATACCAGGTTCCTGGTTCGGATTTCTCGCCCAGGCCAACCAAGCCTTCCATCCCTTCGGGATCGGTGAATTGGTACCCGACATGTCTGGGAAAGGATAAAGCGCTGACTTGTTCATCGGCTGGCCACCGCAAGTCATTGTATGGCCAAATACGCATTCAAATCGCTTCCACAACATCACGGGGAAGTGGAATGCGTAGCACATCCTAAAAGAGATTGAGGAACGCCGTTCTTTTTCTTTATTATTATTATTATTATTATATTTGGCAAATGCAAAACATTCTCAACCTAACGCTGATGGCATGGTTGTGCTGCTGCAAAGTACTCAAACAGAGTCACAATTGGTCAACATTGGCACGAAATAATATCCGTGCCTGGTATCGTTCATGCGTTAAAGTAAAGTGCATGGCCTACACCGGAGAGATTAGCGCTGAGTCCTATCCTTTCTACTTTCAACAGAACTGTAATTCTAAATTTATTCCTTTTGATGCCAGCAGGTGTTTGGATTGTAATAAAGCTTAGACTTTTTGAGCTAGTATAGAATTAATTTTTCAGAACTATTCCGCTTGCCTATTTTTCACTGTTTAATGTGCTGCTTAATGAAACCTTTACTCACAATTTTTCAGCAAAAACCGAGCGTACTGTCCATGGAAGCAGTAAAACGTTCACCGTTGGTGGAGAAGAAACACGGGAACTCCTACCGATACGAGAGGAAGAACGGAATTTTAGCCCAGTTTAGCATGTGTGATCTATTTGTCCCGTGTAGAAGCCGATGCAGATCATCCCTTCACTAGGATCATCGTATTCGTCATTCCTATAGCATTTATCTTGTTATTTCTGGAGCAGAATCACGTCAAAGAGTGTCTTCTGCAACACGTCTCACCTTATTTCCCATTTTCGCTGCGGCTGATTAAGGCAGAGTCTCCTCCGGTGCAGTTCATTGCAGAAGCCTTCAATTGTATTTCAAAGTGCGGGAGTCAAATTTTTATTCGGAATTCCTTTCCTCCTGCAGTTTTATTTTCTCGTATCTCACCTTTCGTTACTTATGCAACGCATTTTAATTGTCCACAAAGCGCAACGAGAGAGTTCTTCCCTCTTATTTTTATACAGATCTCCCGACTAAACACCGGGTGCTCATCCTATTTTGTATTATCTTCAACAAGAAAGCTGTTTAGCCATCATCTGGCTGGGATCGTGTCCTTTCGACTGAAAGAGGTTTTTTCTTACAGTTCCTGTGCAACTAGTTAAATTCGGCAAGCTTTACAGAGCACATCGGGTATTAAGGAACTGAAAAATGCTTAGAGCTTCGTTGTGAGAATGAAGCGGGGGATGGATCCCAGACGAACCCCATTTGTTATCTCTGCTTGTATGTTTTCAAGGAAAAAACAGGTATATTGCTCCAATGTTGTCTCTCTTAATAAAGGTTATATCATGGTGTTTAATTCTTCGCGTTTAACACAGAGGAATCGAATCACTTTTAAGTTCGTCTGACACGGGCTGGTGTCAGCGGTTCAATGCCCAGAAATCGATTCCTCCTTCTTGATATTGACCGATCGATATTTACACTGCTTACCTGCTTTAAAGCTCACTCCTTAACATATTTGCGTGATTCCCGCATCTAAAGGTTAATCGATAATGACTGAATTATCGATTTTGTTATGGATACCTCTAATCGATAATGATTGAATTATCTTCTAGTCTAATCGATAATTATTAAATCGTTGATATTTTTGAGTTGTGAAGCGTGTTCACTGGTCTGTTGATCTGTGGTTCTCACATCCAATCCATGAGAAGGGATCGATAATATCGACTGAATTGTTGTGGTGGGGAGGGGGGGGGGGGGGTGGAGCCTTGATGCGACATTAGTCATAGTCTTTCGTCGTAACTTTAGAACGAAATCAAGCTGGCCTATTCGGTATCTCATCCTCAGAATCATTGGAATGAAGTGCTTCTGAATATTGAAGTAGAAGCAGTTTGATAGCAAAGATACAACGGCTACGATCCCGGCACCTTTATGCATTTTTCCTTTTCAGCATTTGTAAATTTTGGAACAGAAGTTTTCTTGGACTGCCTGAACGAAGACATCCTATACATGTTTAGAAAAAGCTAGTTTCTCTGTCTGTCTGTCTGTCTGTCTGTCTGTCTGCCTGTCCGTCCGTCACAATATCGCGCATTGCCAAAGGCGTGTGCTTCATATCTCGTTCGACAGTATTGATCGCTGTTGACCTCTCGCGATAATAAAAATATGATGACCGATGGACCGACCGGCTTCATAAAAAGCGATTATTATTAATTTTATTGACTTTCTACTGACGTCAACAGTCTGAGGTGAAAGTACACGAGTATGTCTTCACAACAAGACGCTACATAGTGGTTATCGATTCCTGGGGCAAGGCCCCATTCTGCTCTGGGGGAATCATGTTTTTCCGAACGCATCACTGAGTGCATCTGTTTGGTTTTCAACCTTCACTCAGAAACTCAAGGATTAAATGGTTATTGCTTACAAGGAAAGGTTCTCAACTCATGGTGAGCTTTTGCGATGCTATTTTGGCAGGATGTAGGGCCTTGTGAGCGAAGTCCAGAACCACGTCAGCTTATGCTGAACGCTTTTTTAAAGACCTGAAAAAGAGGTGTGAAAACGTGTGCGGAACACTCGTCGACCTCTAGGAAACACCAAGAGGTGTGCTTCGGTGGCGCAGTCGGTAGGTGTTACGCCTCATAGGAGCACATCGCTGGGCTTTTGAGTTTGAGTCCGCGTACTGCCAACATCTTTCGCATATTAGTTTGTTGTTATTGTGCTTTCTCATGATCACAGGAGTGCTTGACTAAAAGGGAAATAATAAATATAAGGCTTTTAATTTAATAATAAATAAGAATTTTCATTTCCAGAAAAAATGATATGGTGCAGATATGAATTGTTGAAAAACTAGCACATATGAATGCGCAAATAGACTACCTTGGTTTGTTTTAAGCATTGATGGTCTAAAATTGACTACTGTGATCACGAGAAAGCGTAACAACAACAAAATAATGCGTGCAAAAATATTGGCAGCATTCGGACTCGAACTGAAAAGCCCACCCGTGTGCTCCTACGAGGCGCTGCTCCTACCGACTGCCCCACCGAGGCACACCTCGTGGGTTGTCGTAGAGGTTGAGGAGTGTTGCGCGCACATCTTCACACCTCTTTTTCAGGTCTTTAAAAAAAGCGTTCAGCAAAAAACGACTGTGGTTCTGGACTACGCTCATAGGGCCCTACATCCTGTCAAAGTAGCATCGCAAGAGCTCACTAAGAGTTAGGAGCCTTTCCTTGTTAGCTAATAAGACGGCTATATGCAGTGCGTCTCGTAGCTTATACTACCATTCTGAAATTCCCTAACTTCCAAGAAACTTCCTTTTAATCAACATACATTTAAATAACATACTGTTACACTAACATACTCCGAGAGACAGCATTCGAGAAAACTTGATTTCATTTTTTATTTTCGAAGACCATCTCAAAGCACTTTCTTGGAGAGTAATTATGAGTCCATCTAAAGCCTTTCTGAAATCGTATCAACGAACAGCGTGATGTCTACCACATCTGCATGCAAGTATTCACTACTCATCTTTGTTGAATGCTACAGAAAGCTTACGGAGTCATCTTTATACCTGTGAACACGTTAAGGCACAACTCATCATCACCTATTCATCAAACTACTCCGTAATAGAACAACCGAATCGTCTGTTTTGCCGTGAGAATCGTCTATAACAACCTAAGCGATTCGTTTTAAGCGAAATATCCCTGAGGAAGAACTCACTGAAACAATAGCTCCAAACGTGATCTGACTGAGTCATCAAAAGCAGACATCCTGTTCAGGTAATAGAATAATCACTGCGCCTACGAACTAATAAACAACAATAAGAGAATTTCATAGGTGAAAATCGAAAGAAAAAAGACCTAAAAATTATCGAGGCACTAGAGAGTTATTATTAACTAACTATATAACACACACACACTAGACGAACCAAACAAAACTACCTAAATAATTACAATCCCTTATTACAGTAGACCACTGTGGGTCGACTAGGTAAGGAGTTGATTTTCTTCTGCAGTTCCGGTTCCAACTTCGTCACACTAACTGGAGTGGTTTGAGGGAATAAGGCGCATCCGAGAGGTGTTGATATGCTCAGGATAATACCACACAGCACTGTCTGGAGAGGCCCATAAAGGTGAGGACGAGCCTGAAGTTGAAAAATTAAATTTCGGCACCTCACTCCGTAAAACCATACCCACCACCACAACATCATAACGTTACGTCAGTATTCAACGCGCCTGATCAGGTTTTCAACCTCGCTCTTCATTAACGAGCACACGTTTTGACAAGATCTTTAAACACATTTGCTTAAGCCTGGAGCGGCTGATAGGTAGGCTATGTGTTGCTACAGGATGTTTTGTTATGATCAAACTCTTGTCCCAGGCGGAACTCGAACCCTCATCTTCTGCTTTCCGGGCAGCGATGCTACGCTTTACACCAGCGGCGCTGTTTCACCGCACGCATCGTACTTTGACAAGATCGCCTTTGCTCATGCTATTAGCAAGAAAAGAAGGGGCTGAAGGTAACGCTCCACCGATCCTAATGGCACCGATTCATAGACACCTGCGAAAACAGTGAATAGCTGCCCAAGGGAGTCTTATATCGATTTTTGCATGAATATCGCCTGGTATTAGTCGATTCGTATACTTTGTACTAATGAATGGGTCACTATTGTCGACGACTTTAAACAGGCCCTCAGGACGACAATGGCGTCGAGGCGTTGGGTCGTTAAGAGCGTCCGCATAAGGACTCGATACAGCTGCACTACATAGCGGCACGACATAACGATAAGCCCTTATCGATTGAATGACGCGACGAATCAATATGGGAGCCATGCTTTATGTTGCGTCGGGCCGGATAGGAGCTCTATTCAATCACTTAAGGGCCCACACTTTGAGAGCGAAGCGCCGAGACTGTGATTCCTACGAGTCCACTGGTGCCTGGAAGGCAATCAATTTGCATGGAACGCATGGCGACTTGTCGCATCGCTCTCAAAATGCCATCTATTTGAGCTTGTAGGTGCTAAACTCATACCACAATCTAAACCCTATTTGGCCACTCGAGTGTTTCCTTAAACGGTTTCAAAACTAATAAGCGAACAAATACTATAGATGAAGGAGACAACAATACCTTGAAGTAAGGCTTCTTGTCCAGAGCATTAACGATCACGGGAATCAGTGCTGAAATCGAGGAATTTTTACTAACAGAAAAAGGGTTGAGCCCACAAACGACAGGAAACAAAAGCTAACCAAATGTAGGAGTAGCCATTCCTATTCTGGAGATGAGCACTTGGGTAATAGCTGAATATGCAACCGTTTTGCTTTGACCAAGATGATTACCTTCCGAGTCAAATATGTCTATGCCATCAACCAGCTCACTGAAACAATCACATTCAGTCGTTTAGCTAATCGGCTGAAAGTAGACAGAAAAAAAGATCGAAGAAGCGTAACCAACCCCCTCCTCATCATCGGAATGTTGATAGCGTTTGCTACACATACGGCAACGAAAGGCACCATTCGGCCGACAAGAGGCGGAGCCTTCTAAACTTGGAGCTACTGATATACACGCTTTTCCGAGCGATTAAGGAAAAAAAATATTAGAAAAGAATACCGCTGATGAAGTCATACAGAGAAAGCAGATAGAGAAATAGAGACTTAAAGCCCTAAACAAAATTGAAGCGAATCTGCTACACTTTTGTTTCTGAAAGCGATATGTATAGCGCCCGGGAACTTCGAGCTGCTTCGGGTCCAGTATTTCGGTACGGGTTTAGTATGAATTATATGTCATAAATGTACGTGCAATTCCAAAAATGGGCGGATCCAATTCCTAGACCCTGACAAGCACTGCTCCCGGGCATTAATGAGAACTTCAATCGGTCCCATTTCGGGTGGGAGAGGGGCGGGGAGGGGGGGGGGGGGGGGGGGGGGAGGGACGTGGGTCTGTATAGCGAATACGTGACCATAAAAGGTTCAGTGTGGGTCTGTATAATATACACTGCATAAAGCTGGAACGAGAGCTGGATGACATTCTTAATTTTGCTTCCAAACGCCGCTCAGACCGCCTTCTCTCACTTTGGAGCCCCAATATTCCATCGGATACCTTGACGATTTCAACAGTTTATATTGGACGTCAAAGAAAAGAGTTGTCAACAACCAACCATAAAAAAACGCTTTGTCGCCTTCCTTGTCAGAAACATGGGTCCACAGGATAAATAGAGGTTACTATCCAAACTACAGGTGTTGGTAAGAATATTGATGATATCGTACTGGGGGGGGGGTCACCGAAAAAAATCAGCAACGGGGAAAAAGTACTGCAAAGGTGAGCACCGAATGGCAAAGAGTAAGTATCTTCGAGGTGTCATTTGACTATGGCGGGATTTATACTCCCGTCGCTGAGCGGCGTGGCGTTACAAAAGCTATCTTTATTGATTAGAGCCGTCCATCGATACGGGTAAATGCCAAAACGCCGCGACGCCCGACGTCTGAAGTATTGATCCTGCCTAACGCACCTGCGCTAAGGTCGCCTACACCCTAGAGTTATATTCCAGCTACAGTTTACAGTTGTTAGTTCTTCCCCTTTCCCAAATCCCCAACGTGGAGGCAAATGGAGGCGGATATCTAATCGAAAGAGGAAATTCTCCATAATAATACTCATTCTTTTGTGCGGACTTGTACTGTTCTACATTCTCTGCAAACTTTGCCTAAGAAGGCAGAAACTCTGCAGTATTGCACTTGTTTGACAGGTGAAGTTAATTCTTCAGTCTTCTGTCACAACGGCTATGAAGCGCCAAAACAGTTGGTCTAAGTCTCAATGCACAAAGAGTTCACGCTATTATAAAAAAAAGTTTTATACTTCGACTTCATAGAACTGTTAGGAAAAGAAAGCAAAAAGACGTACCTTCACTAAGTGATTTAGTCCTAAAGCGGCAGCAAGCGCTCCACCGGTAGCCGCACAGTATGACGTCAGGAGCTGCAATAGTGATATGTACTCATTGGATACGCTTTTAGTTCTGGACCGTAATTGCAAAACGAAAATTTCGTGACTAACAACAGAAACACACCGTCGATGCTGATCCACCATCTCCTGAACGGTTCGTGTAATTGACCACAGCGTTAAACGACTGATTCAACCACTGCCAGAAAATCACGGCTGCTGGTGTCCTTAAAATACTTCCTTAAAAGGCCTGCAAGCATGCCAGCAAAATTGCTCATATGCATGTCTAAGCAATGATTGGGTGTACAGGGGTGAAAAAATACGGTCACGTTAATCCCTGCTGATAAAATGAAGAAAACTGACTCACTTGTAGAAGGTCAGCATTCCTCCGGTGATGACCATGTTCATTGGTACTTGAGCAGACATTCGACCGACGATGAACATCTTCTCGCCTGTAGTCGGATGGAATGCCGAGTCGACGACATGCTTCGCCTTCCACAGTTCTCTGACGGTCAACGAATCCGGCATGCCACCGCGCCTGAGATCAACAATACATCTGCGATGCAGGCTCACTTGAATACGGATTTTTGGATCCAAACACGAAATCTGTTCAATTCGACGGGAAAATTGTGTATATCGCGTTGTGATCTCAATGTAGCCTAATTCTGGATGACATATTAAATACATTAAATAAAAAATAGGATATAAAGAAGGGGTACAATGAAGTAGGAATTAGAGTGAGACCTAGATGCTTACTTAGATACCGGTGAGATGCTACAACAAAACAGATTCGTATGAAGGTTTTGGCGAAACGAGCCTTTTCTTAAATTAATAAATTTGATAATCACAACTTTAATAGTTTCTTATTCTTTTAATTCGTTGTTTCACTATATTAGCAATTATTAGTACAACACTAATCGTAAAACAGAGGGAACATCAACTATTGCAAACGGTAGTCATGCACACGTTGCGACAAACAAATCGGCTCCATGTCGTCATTTTGATCCGAAAACGGTTGGACCAAATTTATCATTTCTGAA